>JBBMKA010000002.1:6878178-6897858 GCA_037833695.1 Sechiopsis laciniata | reverse complement strand
ATGTCTAGTCAAAATAGTAAAAAAAATATTACAAATCTTGGCAAAATTAAAACAATTAGCAAAGATATTCCTAGCATTTAAATTTAGTTATAATATATATATATATATATATATAGCTAATTACAAATCTCTCATCTTAATGTGGTGATTATTTGCCGTAGTAGCTCAAGTGAATAATAACCACCTAAATAATAATGGATCAATACATTTACCACGAAAATGGTCTCAGTTGAACTAAAAAAAATATTATGATAAAAACCATATGACTTAAAATTTCTTTCAGAAGAAAGTTGAGATTTGTAGAAGTTTCAATTTTTATTTTTGAAAGATTAATACCACTTAAATGTTTGGCGTGAAAATAGGAAGTTGTTTAGTTATGATATTATTGAATTAAGAAAAAACAAAAATGAAAGTAATTGGAAGAGAAAATCGTGTCAAGCAATTTTGGGATTTATTTATTTATTTTTAATAAATTTAATATTTAAAAATATAATTGTAAATATTTTGAAATTGAGAGATACGGAAATATATTTTAAACATTTTTTTAAAAAGGAAATATATTACAAAACTCAAATATCTAACTCAATTGGGATAAATTTAGAAATATATATTAAAACTAGAATATCTTAAGCAATATTTTTAGTGAATTTATATGATTTAAAAATAAAAATAAATAAATAAACGTTTGTGAGGGAACGAAAAATTGGAGGTGGCATGTGGCGTCTCTTGAAGGGACGCCACCACGTAAAACAAAAGAGATTGACCGCATTCAACAGGTGTGTCGTCTCTGGTAGAGACGCCAACCCATTTTTACAAAAAAAAATTCAACCCATTTTCACAAATGATTTTTAAAAAGGACCCATTTATATAATTTACCCTTGATAAATTATTTTCAAGTTTAAGTTCGAATTTGAACCTATGAGCATTTTCTTCTTGTGAGCTGAGAAAGAAAGAAACCAATAATTGTTTGATTATATGTCAGCTATAGTCCTATAATATAAGTGATTATCATAATTAAAAATGTGGTCATAAATTATATATTTAAAGTCAACAAGAGCAATAGTCCAATAGCATTAGTGTACATTCAATAACCATGAAGTTGTGAGTTTGATTACTCCACAATCATCGTCAATTATGACAACTTTTGTTTGTTTGCTTGATTGTTTTGAAATAGTTTTGTTCCTTGTTGTAGTCATAATGGCACTTTTGTAGTTGTTAAGGGAAGACAAACCTACCCGAATCTCCATAATTGTATGATATTGTCCACTTTGGGACTAGGCCCTCATGGCTTTGTTTTTTAGCTTCCCCAAAAGGCTCTCATACCAATGGAGATGTTTGTCTTCCCTTATAAATTCAAGATCTACTTCTTATTTAACCAATGTGGGATTCTACAACACTTTGTATTCCCAACAGTAGCAAAAATGTGTCTTGAAATCTGGTTGATATCATATAGAATCGTTCGTTTGCTTGATTGGTTTGAGCTTGGGGTTTATAGACTTATGGAGTTTGTTTGACCTATAACAAGGATTGCAATCACTGATTTTGAAAGGTTGGGTAATTTTGTTGCAAAAAAAAGAGGAGAGTCATTTTAGTTATATTTTGTACGACCTACTAACAAAATATTGTAGGGTGTAAAAGACTTTGGGAGAAGCTTTTGTGTCAAAGCTTTTGTGTTCTCTCTATGTGAGCATTTTTTTAAGATTTCAATAAGTGTATACTAATATCGCTAAATTACTGCTCTTGTTGGCTCGGCATCTGTACCTTATTGTTTTGAGTTAGAGCCATTTCTCGTGGTTGTAGGCTAAGTCCTTTTCTAGTTGAGCTCCTATGCAAGGCTATTTGTAGCCCATAGAGGATGTCTCTCTCAAACTCAGGAGAGAGAACCTCATGATTAATTTTTTTAAATTTTTTTTTTAATACTTGTTTTTCTTTTTTTATCTCGTAAGGGAAAAAAATATGTTAAGCATTGTCAAAAGGTAAAAGTGACACTTTCGTAATAAGTAAGGTATCTATGCTTTTTTCTAAAATAAATCAATTTATTTGTCTCTTTTTTTCTTGGTTGGATAAGATAGAGGTTGATATTTAACCTAATAAATTTCAATTCATTTAAAATAATAATTTTAAATATTATGCTCTTTTTTTTTTCAACAATAGCTACATTACATTAGTCAAAGGTATATTTTGAGAGTAGAGTTGAGATTTTAAAATGGTATAAACTTTGAAAGCCAGATCATATACTTAGCAAAAAAATAAAATATAAATAAGAATAAATGTTGGTTTTTATCCATGTATTTTGGACTTTTCCCATTATGATCCTTAAACTTATGAATATCTTAATACTAGATCTTATATTTCAAAAAAACAAAAACAAAAAAACAAAAAAAACAAACAAAACAAGACAAAAAAAAACCTTAAAATTGATTCTTATGATAACTTTCTTGTTGTTGTTTTTTTTTTTTAAAAAAATTACCTTACTACTAACTTTTTTCTTATAAATTTTTGAAGTATGTTTACACTTCCAAATTATTAATATTATTGAATCGCCCCAATTAAAATTAATTTCAAACTTTACACACCAAATTTATATATTTTTAAGAGTACATAAACTAGAATTAACTATTTTAAAATTTTAAAATTATAAAATAAACTCAAAAATACAAAGATTAAAATATTATTTTAATCACAGTTTTTTTTTTTTTTTTTTTTTTACAATACACAAGTAAAAAACTAATAAGATTCTTAAATTCAATTAGCATACATCCTTAAGTACTTCTAGAGAAGTGATTAGAGAAGGGAGTAAAGTTTTTTTTTTTTTTTTTTTTTTAAAGAAGAAAGGAGTGAAGCTTAAAAAAGGTATAGAAACATAAATGTAGAAATTGTAGAGATGCGGTTTAAAGCCTTAAATTTGTAAAGGTATTTAGCAATTACAAATTAATTTGAATGGAATTATCAAATAATGAGGTTAGGGTTAGGTTTAAGTAAAGGTAGACAAGAATTTTGATGGTGAGATGACTTTGTAGTGTCCCACTCAACCATATATTCAATATTTTCATATGCGCTTTGAAAATGACTATTTTCCTTCATATTTATCTCTTTGCATACAAATTCTTAAATCTTAATCTCTCTGTCTCTCTCCATATCTTAAACCAATTTAACAAATGGAATCTCAATATTATAATTTTTTTATAAAGAAACCCAACACTTTCTTAGGTAGAAGATTTTTTTTTAGTATCTATATTGTGGGAGGAGGACCAACAAACTCTATATAGAGTAATACTAGTGGTCTCAAATAATATGAGAGTTAAATACGGATTTTTTGTCTTGAATGTGTGATCGTACGGTAGAAATGGATTAACACCAATTAAGATGACTAACTGCACCACCGATCTATTCAGTAGATAAGATAGAAGATTTAAACATTGCTCTAAATATAAATGTGTTCATAAATATATGAATTAAATATTGTTGTAAATATAATAAATACGAAAATAATATGACCCGGATAAGTTTGGTTTAATTAATTGACACTAAAACAAACTAACTAAGCGAATGAATTGGCGGTATATTGATTATTTTGATTGATTGTAATCTAATTCAACTCCACGGTCATAAGTTTGATACCAAAATTGGATATATGACACTCATATTATTTGAGAGTTTATTTTTAAAAAATAAAATATAACATCACTAAAAAGATTAGTTAATACACTTTTTTATTAATAAAAGGATAGGGAAAAATACCCATGTAATCAAACACTTTTACTATTTTAAAAATGTTCAGTTTTAGTCTATGATGTTTTTTATAATGTTGAATTTTAACCTTTGAAATTAAAAAAAAAAAAAAAAAAAAAAAAAAAAAAAACATTAGTCACGCGATATAATGATGACTACAATAATGACTTATTTTGAATTTTAATATATTGATGATATAATTATTTTTATATTGATGTAAAATAAATTAATAAAAGAAATAAATATAAATGTAAATTAAAAAAAAATAAAAATAAGAATAAAAAATTAATATTATTGAAATGTAAAAAAGCAAAGTTCATAATCCTAAAAAAGATGCCATAATAAAACAATAGAAAAGCAAGGCAACCAATGAAATACTTAAGATCTTTTGGACGTATAGCCTTCATGATTGCTGGTTTTTCTTTAAGCCAAATGTTTTTTGAACACGTAAAGAAAGGGACATTTATTTTGTTCTAACGAGTGTAAAATATATATTGGGCAAATTCATCATCGTTTCCTTTCATTAAAAAAATTTTACCACCAACCACTAATTGTGCTCGATAATTAAATTTTTTTTTTAAAAATCACTTTTGATTTTATTATTATTATTATTGGTCGATGTGTTATAAAATTATTGCTTCATTTTAAAAAAGAATGATTAATTCATGAACTTTTAAATTAGTATCTAGCATAACTTAATTAATATAGTGAACATATTAATGACAATCTAATATTTAAGTCCTCAATTACCTTGTACTGAAAAAAAAAAAATCTAATTGATTATAAACTTTCTACTTTTTAAGTTTTTCATTCGATTTATCATTGACTTCATTATTATATATGGTAGTTTAATCTTTATATATCACTCTAAACTTTAAAGTTGATTTCATTTAACCAGCACAACTTTTTAATTTTGCTACATTTATCATAATATATACACATGTATTTCAAGAACTTTTCCGAGAAATTTGATGAAATGCCTTAAAAACCATGGGAGATAACCAAGTGAATGAAATGAGTGTAATCTAAATTTAAGGAAGGTTGGTTTAACTGCCATGTTTTCTAAGATTAGGTGGGTCCACTTCTTCCAAATATATTATTAAAAAAACAAAATATAATATATAAAACGATATGAACTATTTTTTTAAGATTTATTAAATCATAGGATTAAATTTTAGTTTCTAAAATTAAATAGACTAAATTTTATATTTCTTCAGACTATAAGGACTAAAAATCTAGTTTTTGAAACCATGAAAACTAAAATCTTTCTTCAAACCATAGGAGGTGTTTGTTTGTCAAATTTAAAGAGGATTTAGATTGAGCATTTATTAACTACTCCTAAAAAAACTATATTCAAACGAGTTATTAAAACTGCTCAAAATAACTCATCATTTCTAACTATTCAAAATAACTCTTAATTTCTAATCATTCATTTCCTACTATTTAAATAACTCATTTTTAACTAATCATTCATTTTTAACTACTCAAAATAACTCTTCATTTCAAATTTACATCCAAACAAGCTATTATCTCTAATTTCTCTAAGAAAAACCACATTGAAAATGACTTTTTTATTGCAACTTTTTTTAAAAAAATTTACATTCAAACGAACTACTAGAAAAATCTCAATTTTTTAACATCTCAAAATAATCTTCAAACTAACTACTCATCCAAATAATAACTAGTGACTAAACTTATATTTTACCATTAAAATTTTCGTTTATTATTATTATTGTTTTAAGAATAATTTAGTTTAAATTATTAATAATAATGAATTAAAGGAAAATGTTGAAATGTATATATAGGGAGGGCCCGGAATTTCGTGTTAATTGGTTCAAAGTTGAAGGTAGAGAGAGAAAGGGAGAGAGACAAAAAGAGGAGAGAGAAAGAGAGAATAGAGAGAGAAAGAAACATTATTTTTTTTTCTGTTTCTTTCTCTTTTGGCCTAAAACCCTGTTTTTCTCTGTTTCTGTGTCTTTCTCTAGATTTTCTCTCTCTCTACAAATTTCACTTTCTCTCTCTTTGATCTGCAAACCCTTCATTCCCTCTCCCCCCATTTTCTTTTCTCTCTCTTTTTTCCCACCTCTCATGGATGGATTTCCCTCTTGATTCTTCTTCCAGGTATCATATTTTTCTCTTTTTTAATTTTTTTGTTTCTTGTTCTGCTTTTATTGGACTTGCGTTTTCGTGCGATTAATCTGTTTGGAATGATGATTTCGTTTAGGTTTCAGCTCCACATTATTGATTTTTCGTAATGATTGGGATTTCACCCTTTTTCTGTTTTTTTTTCCCTTTTAATTGTGATTTTGCCCAATGGGGATTGAGATTTGAGGTGAATTCAATCCGTGGAGTTTTGTTCTTTGTTGTTTTAGCGTCTGGATTTGTTATTTGGTGTAATTTTGGAAAGATAAATGAATTTGTTTCGTGGGCGTTACCTGAAATTCGGAAAGCTTCTTTTGATTTTTCGTCTTCTCTTTGGGGATTGAATTGTTTATTTCGTTGATAATTGTGAAATGAATTTGACGGTAGCTCAAATGTTTGTTTGTTAGAATGTGGGCGTCTAGGTATTCGTTTGCTGGTGGTGGATTTGCGCTATTGTCCAAACGGATGATTTCTTTGTTAAACTTGTGATTAGGATGAAAATGGAGAAATAATTGCGGTAAGGACCGGTGGGATTTCCTGTTGACATTGGTTTCCTTATCATATATACCTTTCAAGATGAAAATCGAGTCGATGAGACGGGGAAGAATAAGGGAGAAGATCCGCCGAAGCAATCTCTATACATTCGCTTGCCTCCGTGCGGAGAGTGCCCGTGAGGCTGACAATTCCAATCCTTTAACGGGACCCGGTTTCTCACGAGTTGTCTGTTGTAACCAACCTCATCTCCATGATAGGAAGCCATTGAAATACAAATCCAATTACATATCCACGACCAAGTATAATGTTCTTACTTTCTTGCCTAAGGCTCTCTTTGAGCAATTCCGGAGGGTTGCCAATGTGTACTTTCTTTTGGCTGCTTTGTTATCCCTCACACCAGTCGCTCCATTTTCGGCCATGAGCATGATTGCGCCTCTTGTATTTGTCGTTGGCCTCAGTATGGCTAAAGAAGCTCTTGAGGACTGGAGCCGGTTTATGCAGGATATGAAGGTTAATATCAGAAAAGTGATTGTTCATAAAGGGGGAGGTGTTTTTGGTCATAGAGCTTGGCACAAGATTCGAGTAGGAGATATCTTGAAAATAGAGAAGGATAAGTTCTTTCCGGCCGATCTACTTCTCTTGTCATCGTGCTATGAGGATGGTATATGTTATGTAGAAACTATGAATTTGGATGGTGAGACTAATCTCAAAGTAAAGAGATCCTTGGAAGTAACCTTGCCGTTGGATGATGATGCATCTTTCAAAGATTTTACTGCAAAAATTTACTGTGAAGATCCAAACCCGAATCTTTACACCTTTGTAGGTAACTTGGAATATGATAACCAGATTTATCCTCTTGATCCTAGTCAGATTCTCCTTAGAGATTCAAAATTGAGGAATACAGCTTATGCCTATGGAGTGGTGATATTTACTGGACATGAAAGTAAAGTCATGCAGAATGCAACAAAATCTCCTTCCAAAAGAAGTGGAATAGAGAGAAAAATGGACAAAATTATTTACATCCTTTTTTCTCTCCTGGTATTGATTTCATCAATGAGCTCAATAGGTTTTGCTGTGAAGACTAAGTACCAAATGACAGACTGGTGGTATTTACAAACTACCGGTGACGATCCACTATACAACCCTCATAAGCCAACCTTATCAGGGCTCATGCATTTGATCACCGCTCTTATACTTTATGGATATTTGTTACCGATCTCACTATATGTTTCCATTGAGGTCGTTAAGGTTTTGCAAGCTTCCTTCATTAACCAAGATATTAACATGTATTGTGAAGAGAGTGGAAATACAGCTCGAGCTCGGACTTCAAATTTGAATGAGGAGTTGGGTCAGGTAGACACAATCCTATCTGACAAAACTGGCACTTTGACTTGCAATCAGATGGATTTTCTGAAATGTTCCATTGCTGGTACTCAATATGGAGTTAAATCTAGTGAGGTTGAACTTGCAGCTGCAAGGCAGATGGCATATGACCTTGAGGAGGAGCAGGATTCAGAATATTCTGTTCCTGTTGAAAAAATTACCCGACAACCTTCCTCCGCAAGTAGCAGAAGAGGATCAGAGATTGAACTGGAGACTGTTGTTACTTCAGGTGATGTCAAAGAGCAGAAGTCTGCCATAAAGTATTTTGGTTTCGAGGACAGCCGTCTGACAGGTGGAAACTGGTTGAATGAGCCCAATCCTGATGTTCTTCTATTGTTCTTCCGAATCTTAGCGATTTGTCACACTGCAATTCCTGAGCAGAATGAGGAGACTGGTGCTTATACATATGAAGCCGAGTCCCCCGATGAAGGTGCTTTTCTTGTTGCAGCAAGAGAATTCGGGTTTGAGTTTTGTAAGAGAACACAATCTACCTGTGTTGTCCGTGAAAGATATCCTTCACCTAACCAAGTAATTGAAAGGTAAGATAGTTTTATAATTATGTGGCTTATGCCAATTTTTTCATGAATTTCTTGCATCTTTCATTGCTGACTTATTTTTGAGAACTTGTACAGGGAATACAAAATTTTGAATCTCTTGGATTTCACAAGCAAGAGAAAGAGAATGTCTGTAATTATTAGAGATGAGGAGGGCCAGATTATTCTTCTTTGCAAAGGTGCTGATAGGTGAGTCTCATCAGTGTAGAGGCTTTTATGGATCTTTTATGAGAATTTCATAGAGAAATCGGCTGATTCCCTTAAATTAATGTGTGAAAAAAGACCCATGTACTGTCTATCCTCGACTGGCCGACAAACTTTTTTTTTGGATAAGAAACAAATTGGTTCATTTTGATACTTATACTCCAATCTTGCAGCATCATCTTCGACCGACTAGCAAAGAACGGAAGAACGTATGAGGAAGCAACCACTAGGCATTTGAATGAATATGGAGAAGCTGGGTTGCGTACTTTGACACTTGCTTACAGGAAGCTTGAGGAGTCTGAATATACTGAATGGAACAATGAGTTTCAGAAGGCTAAGACAGCCATTGGAGGAGAGAGAGATGCAATGCTCGAGCGAGTGTCCGACATCATGGAACGAGAATTAACTCTTGTTGGTGCTACTGCCGTGGAGGACAAGTTACAGAATGGGGTGAAATCAATATCTATTTACCTTGCTATAGTCATACATTATTATCTGTTACCACTTACCATTCTTGTTTCTTTTCTTTAACCTAGTATTTTGTTTTTGTTCTAGGTGCCCCAATGCATAGACACACTTGCACAAGCAGGTCTTAAGATCTGGGTTCTGACAGGAGATAAGATGGAAACTGCCATCAACATAGGGTCAGTCTTACGAATTGATTGAAGGCAATAATCTTACATCATGTATGCCAAATTCATAATTACATATTCATTGTTAAGCAAAAGACAATCATTGTTTCTGTCTGCAGATATGCATGCAGTTTACTCCGACAGGGAATGAAGCAGATCTGCATATCAGCAAACTCAGATGCATTAGTTCAGGAAGGCAAACAGGTATAAGATACTTTGAGAGAGAGAGAGCAGAAAACTAGCTATAGGATATTGATTTCGTACGAATTAGGATTTTTGTTTTTTGTTACACCCCAGGCCATGAAAGATAATATTTTGAACCAAATCACCAACGCTTCGCAAAACATCAAGCTGGAGAAGGATCCACATGCTGCATTTGCTTTAATCATTGATGGGAAGACTCTAACCTATGCTCTCGAGGATGATATGAAGCTTCAATTTCTCGAACTCGCTGTTGATTGTGCGTCGGTCATTTGCTGTCGTGTCTCCCCCAAGCAGAAGGCCCTGGTAGTACTTCCTTTTCATATTATGGTTAACCATCTTGTATATATCATATTTAAGCTACTAATTGAATGCAAAACTTAGTCATGAACTGTTAATTTCGACTTTTGACGTCTTTCAGGGGTGTTTGTAGGTTGTTAGGTTAGTGAAAGAAGGTACTGGTAAAACCACTTTGGCAATTGGTGATGGTGCAAATGATGTGGGAATGATTCAAGAGGCCGATATTGGTGTCGGTATCAGTGGGGTTGAAGGCATGCAGGTATGGCCGAAGGACTCACCCTTCTAAACTTTGTCTACCAAATAAATCTCTCTCGCTTTTTAACTCCTAATTCTCTCAGGCTGTGATGGCTAGTGATTTCTCTATCGCTCAATTTCGGTTTCTTGAAAGGCTTCTGGTAGTCCATGGTCATTGGTGCTACAAGAGGATAGCGCAAATGGTAATGTTACTCTGATTCTGTTGTCTTTATCATGTTCAAAGCGAGTTTGGCTTCCAAGAAATCGAGGGTCAAACACCAATTATGATTTATCAATAGAGTATGTTTTTAATTTAACCTTGATTTAACAAGGTCGTTTTTCGTTTCCAGATTTGCTACTTCTTCTACAAGAATATTGCATTCGGATTAACACTGTTCTACTTCGAAGCATTTGCGGGATTTTCTGGCCAATCAATTTATGATGATTTCTACATGCTGTCATTTAATGTCATACTCACCTCATTGCCTGTAATTTCTCTTGGAGTTTTTGAACAAGATGTCTCTTCTGAGGTGTGCCTGCAGGTAAAGACAAACACTTTTTGAATATGAATCGCCAAACTGATTTGTGTTCAAGTTTATATGCTAACTAAATAACCATCATCTATTTTGCAGTTTCCTGCGCTGTATCAACAGGGTCCCCGTAATTTGTTCTTCGACTGGCCTCGGATTTTCGGATGGATGGGGAATGCTCTCTACTGCTCTCTAATTACTTTCTTCCTCAATCTCATCATCTTCTATGATCAGGCATTCCGCTCGGGTGGCCAAACTGCGGATATGACTGCTGTAGGAACCACCATGTTTACTTGCATCATATGGGCAGTAAATTGCCAGATTGCCCTCACAATGAGCCATTTCACCTGGATCCAACACGTTTTCGTGTGGGGTAGTATCGCAATGTGGTATTTGTTCATCTTACTCTATGGAATGATAATATCAGCTGGGCATGCATATAAAATATTTGTTGAAGCCCTAGGCCCTGCCCCTGTTTACTGGATAGCCACCATTTTAGTAACAATCACCTGCAATCTCCCATACCTTGCCCACATATCCTTCCAGAGAAGCTTCAATCCAATGGATCATCAAATAATCCAAGAAATCAAATACTACAGAAAGGATGTGGAAGACACACACATGTGGACCAGGGAAAGATCAAAAGCAAGGCAAAAGACAAAGATAGGATTCACAGCCAGAGTAGAAGCAAAGATCAGGCAGTTAAAAGGAAAGCTGCAAAAGAAGCACTCCTCCCTTGGGATGGCTCCTCCAAATGCTGCTTCATGAAAAAAGTATCATCTCCATCTAAATCTTCTAAATTTTTTGAATTTTTTTTCTCTAGAATTTCTGGCCATTTGAATCTTTTTCTTTTCTTTTGATTCTTTTTTTTTTTTTTTTTTTTTTCTGTTATGGCTAATGGGTTATTGGCAGCTCATTAGTTATAACAAAAACAATGTGCATCTGGAGCTTATGTATGTACCATAACTTTAAACAAAAAAAAGAAGTTGAAATGTTAAGAGCTTGTAGAATAGCTGATATTCCTAAAATCTACCTGCTGTTCCCCATTCTTTCCCCCTTTGCTTTGTTTGTATATCCCTTTATTGATTCCAGAGATTAAAAAACTGACTGTGTCAGCTCATTCAACTCTGTTTTAATTTTTCTAATCATCCAAATTTATATATGCCTTTATATTATACCATATGCATTCACAATTGTGGATGATGTTACTCTTGGTTTTAGTTTTGAGAGCAAATATTGTGTATTGTTTATTAAATATGTGAACAGGAGAAAGGCCTATTATATTGCAAGTATGAAATTGTGAATGAATATGTAAAAAGACCAAATATTTTACCATTAACAAAAACATTCCCTCAAGCTTGTTTAAAGTTGTCCTCTATAGTTAACTTGTCGGTCAAATTGTCGAATTGTTTCTTTAAAAATCTTTTGGTTAATATATCAGCAATTTGTTCTGACATAAAAAGGTAAGAAATATGTATCATAGTTGCGCCAATCTTCTTCTCAGCAAAATACTTCGATATTGATGTAGCTTAAAAGACTAAAAAGGAGAAAGATCGATTACCATTTTAATTTTGAGAGGAAATATTGTATATTATTGCACTTTAGCTTCTCTTCTATAAGAGAAAGATTTATTATAAATATGAAAATATTACTTTCATGAAATAGATAGTAGAAATTCCAACCATTACCTATGCCATCCTGATATGACCATTTGTTTTGCTGTAAAATTTGATCTGTTTAATCCAGATTATTAACTATGCACGATTCTCGCATATTTAGTATCGATAGTTCAACTAATTAAAGTGTTGGTTGATATAATTGAATTTACTCCAATCCATCAACTTAATTTTTTGAGTTGATTGGTGATTTAACATAATTCAGCATGGTATCAGAACAGGAAATCCTGAGTAACCCCAACTTAAGCTTTTGGTTTATCGGTGATTTAAGCATATCATGATAGGTTGGTGATCTGTAAGAGAAGCAAGCAAGATTAAAATTATATATTTCCAAATGAAACTCTCTTAAGTCTTAACTGAATCGCTAACTCGTTCCATTCCTCTGCTTTTCTGGTCTTCAATGGCGTCGGTATAAGAACAGATAAACTGATGTGAAGAAATTCATCATTTCAAACAAAACCCAGTTTTCTTTTCCCCCATTTACCCCAAAATTTGAACAGAAACAACCTGATTGTAATGATCAATGTTCTTCCCTTTTGTGATTGATAGATTGATAAGGACGAGTTGATCTCCACATTGGATGACCTTTTCTTTTGATTTTATCTAAAAAGTCTCGTACTAATGAAAATAGTTATCATCACTTATATACCAGTGATTTTCTCTTTATCCAATCAATATGGAACAATTTTATTTTATCCCAACATAGATATCAAGACAAAGTCACTGATAACATAGTTACAATTACAGGACTCTGAGAAAAGCATATTCAAACCTCAAACTTAACAGAAGATTCATATTGAGGAAATTAAAGATCCAAAACAAGAACTTGCACAACAAAATGAATGTCTTATAAAATCACCTCCATCCATAGAGTATTTGAGTGCAAGTGTTCTTGATCCAGCTGCAACTCTTTCTGAGTGAGCCTTTCATCTTCCCTTCCACTGCATAAACCTTATATCCAGCAACCCTTGTCTTCCTCTGCAACTCTGCATCCTTCAAACTCCAGCTTTTCTTACAACTTGACCCAATATTATTGCTTTTGCTTTTCTTCATCTTTGCCTCTTTGTTTGGTTCATTTTGCTGCACAGAATCTGCATAGCTCACACTGTATGATCTCAGATCTTGCATGTTTGTTGGAGCAGCCTTGTTCTCAATCTGCATTCTGCCTTCTCTGCAAGATTTGGATCTGAAATCCTCCATACCCTAAACTCCAAACAAAACAGAGAATTTGTAAGTTTTAAGGCTAAATTGGAAAGGGGGGAAGGAAAAAGGTTTCTGGGTCTTGCTTTTTGTGGTGGTTTGAGAACAGGGTAATGTGTATTTATAAGTAATATAGAGGAAAAAGAAAACTTTTGAATTAGATTAAATTACTAATAAACCTACTAACTTAAATGGATAGCTGAAAATAAATTTAATTGTATCGACCAACAAAAATAATTAGTCTAAAATTTAAATATTATGTAGTAATGTTTGGGGCATCGTTGAATTATTATAAATAATAATTTAATATAAAAGGTGTGTTTGATGTACAAGTTATTATAAGAAAGATATCAAAAGTTTGGAATGTAAATTATTATAACAAGAGTTATGTTTTTTTTTTTTTTTTGAAATCAACGAGAGGTATGTTAAACGATGTTTGAAATGTAGATTATTATGACATGAGTTATAATAAACAGTTTTCTAGATGCATGGTATATTGTTATTACAACAAAGAAGAAAAAATTATTAATCTCATATGGAATCATGAATTATGTGAAACGATAGCTTAGATTTGTGTCAATCCAACCGTTATTATAATCAGTGAGCCGAACGTAGGTTAGACTATAGATATAATAACCTGACCTCCTATTTGTATATAAAAGGCTCTTCAAATTCAATTTGAAAGTATAAATACTAGTTGAATTATGTTAAATTATCAATCAATCAAAAAGTGTAAACTTATGGATTGGAGTAAATTTGATTATATAAACCAACACTTAGCCTAAGTAAATATTTAGAAGATTTAGTATATCCTCCTTGGATTAAAAGTATGAAAATTTTATTTATAAATAATTTTTTTAGTATGAGATATACTAGAAATTCTACCCAAGAAATAGATAAAAATACAATCAAAATGGATTGATTTACATGGTTTTGATTTTATCATGAAAGTGTAAATTTGGGTTATAGAAGAAGGAATGGAAAACTTGAAACTTCTAGGAAGATGTGTAATAAACAAACATAAAGAAAATACCAATACTTATTCATTGATTGAAGGAGTGAAGTGGGTCTAACTGTAATCAAAATGGATGATGGGTTTTCAAAAATTCAATCACCCCACCCATTTCATCCATTATTGCATGCAGTCCTTTAGAGTACATAAAAATTGATCCTATGGCCCTCAATTGTTAGCTAATTGCAGCTGTATCTCCTCCATAATTGAATTCATAGCTTTCTTTTTCTTCTTTGATAAAGGGAGAGGGTCCCTTCAGCACAACTTTCATTAAATTCATTTATTGAAAGCCAGTGAAGTGAGATGGTCCATTAGGGTTAGGAATTGGCTGGCTTTGGTGCCACATTCTCCCATTGATGAATGTTTCATGGTTGTGGCCATCAATAAGGTGGCCCTAAAAAGGGGGCAAAAGGGTATTGGCCTCTAGTAATAATGAGTTATTTGGAGGACTTCTTAGTAAAGTTTGACTTGAGTGAGCCCTAAGCGACTATTGTACTTGAAGGATTTGTGAGTTGGGAAGTTTGAGAACAAAATGTGTAAGTTGATAGTTTTGATAGTCACGTGTGCATCTCAATGTCGATCTTCATGTAAGCATCGACAACCCCTCTTTAACATATTGTCTAGATCGAGCTTCATTTTTCTTCTTAAATAATGTAAGTGTTTTTTTTTAGCTTAGACTGTTCCTAGACTGAGGCGATATGTAGGCTTGTACTTGCAAACTTTCCTTTGTATTTACCTTTGGATAGACTTTTATTTATCAATATCTTCCTTCCCAGTCTCTTGTTTCAATAGGCGAATAACATTGATGGAGTCCTATTATTCAATCATCGAGATGGACGGCAAATTACTTTTCAAGGTCTATCAAAAAACTCCTGAATCTAAGGGAATTGACGATTTATAGATTGCTCCATTTGGGATCACCTATGACACGAAGGATTTGCTATATAGGTTCATGTGGTTTGGGTGGTTATTCTCCTGCTTGTGGAAGAGAACCCGTTATGGTCTTTTTAGAAAGATAGGTTGTATTAATGTTTGTGTTTAATAAATCTGGTTGTGTTGTTTCATATTTAAAAATTAAAAAAAAAAATTAAAAAACAGTAATAATGCATATATTCCAAGTTACCCCCATTTAGATGAGTTCCCTCACCTCTTTTTTAGCCATCAATTAAAGTTCAATCAAGCTAAAGCACTTCACAAATAAAGTTCAATCATACTTGAAAAATTTTCCAAGATGACAGCAAGGAGAAAATACAATGAGAACTATTTTCTATTTTAAAAGTTATTGATACTGATGATGATTATTCGGAAAAGGTGAAACTTTGAGGTGTAATCACATCCAGATATATAGTTCCAATAATTTCTTACAAACATAGTTGTTGAAGGCTCGAAGATGCTTTCGAAGGGACTTAAACCAATCAAACACTTCAAATTTTGCAAATAAATTGCTGATCATAATCTAAATTTTGCAAAGAAAGCAGACCATAAATAATTAACAAAATGTCTGTCTGATAGCGTCCTAATATAAGAAAACAAAGTGAAGATAATAGGGAAAAAATGTTCTGGGGTGGGAGGGCTAAATGGTCACTTCAGAGATGAGAGAAATCTCATCTCTATAAACAAAACAAAACAAAACAAAAAAAGAAAAGAGCAAACAAAACTTCATCATAGAAGATCGGCAACATTAGCTGGCAGCTCTTCAACGACAACATTATAGAACTTCTGAATATCAAAAAGCATTCTCTCATCATCCGTTGTAACAAAATTGATGGCCACACCCTTCCTTCCGAAACGCCCACTTCGACCAATACGATGAAGGTAGTTTTCTGGTTGAGTTGGCAAATCAAAATTTATGACAAGGGAGACTTGTTGAACATCAATACCACGAGCCAACAAATCAGTTGTGATAAGAACACGAGAAGAGCCAGACCGAAACTCCCGCATGATTATATCTCGAGTGTTCTGGTCCATGTCACCGTGGGTGGCAGATACGGTATGGTCTCGACTTCTCATCTTGTCAGTAAGCCAGTCGACCTTGCGACGTGTGTTAACAAAGATGACACTCTGAGTGATGGCCAGAGTCTCATAAAGATCACAGAGAGTTTCAAGCTTCCAATCTTCTTTATCGACATTTACATAAAATTGTTTGATACCTTCTAAAGTAAGCTCATCACGTTTTACCAAGATTCTGACTGGCTTGTTCATGAACTTCCTAGTGATCTCCAAAGCTTCCGGCGGCATTGTGGCAGAAAAAACCCCAACTTGAATTTTGGATGGCAAAAGCTGGAAAATGTCATAAATCTACGCCACAGAAAGCAGTAACATAAAAGCAATTAGAAATCTTATTCTAAGAGAAAAGAAGAGAACAAAACACTAATACAGAGCACAGCTAAGAAGTCTGACAATCAAAAGGATTGAACAGTATAATATTCAAAAGAATTGCCAACCGTCTATAAACAGCCATCATTAAAGTACTAGTTCAGTGTGTATATTACATTACAACTGGGTGATGTACATTATAAGATATAAAAGTAGGATTAAACAGCTCGATACCCACATTAATATTAAAAAACCCAACTCACCTGGAAATCAAATGTCAAAAACTACGCTCTATATATATCTGCGTGAACCAGACTAGAGCATACTTAACTAAAAAATGTAAGCATGAAGATAAGAAATTCACCTGATCTTTAAAACCGCGAGAAAGCATTTCATCGGCTTCATCCAATACAAACATCTTTATAGCATCTGGGCGAAGAGACTGTCTCCTCAACATGTCAAACACACGACCAGGTGTTCCAACTACAACATGAACACCAGCTTGAAGTATACGCTGGTCCTCACGGACGCTTGTTCCTCCAACACAAGCATGAACCTTAACACCAAGATAGTCTCCAAGAGCTCTCATAACCTTCTCAATTTGTTGAGCAAGCTCCCTAGTGGGGGCCAAAACTAAAGCCTGACACTGGACTAGACCATAATCAAGTTGCTGCAGTACCCCAGAGCAGAAGGTTGCAGTTTTTCCAGTTCCAGACTGAGCCTGCTGAATCACATCAAGGCCCTTGCAGAAAGGAACAATACCCCTTTGCTGAATTGCAGATGGCTTCTCAAAACCTTAACAAAGGGAAAAAAAAAACCCTTGGAATTATATAGGAATTTACAAGGAAGATTTTAGATGAAATGATTTTTTTTTACATCCGTGACTGTCTGGGCCAGCTTTCGCACACCTCGACTAATGTCACAGAACATACCACCTGACCCTACGACATTTGGATGCCAAGGAAACCCGTAGGAAATTACTTCCTAGGTAGGTGACCACCATAGATTGAACCCATCACCTTATGCACCTCAAGGCCCTCTTTGATGGTTTCAAATAGAAAGGAATAAAAATAAATCAAATAATTATATACCATAGGCATAAATGCCTCTAAGGAGGTTTTCTAGCAACCCCATTGAATCAAAACTTTCATAAACTTCATCATATGAAGTGAAAAAATCCTGTCCTTCGGCTAAAAGACTGCAAGGAAAAAGAAAATATAACTAAAACTAGTGCATCTACATGAAGAGCAGAAAAAAAAACGAGGCCAATTAAGAAAAAAAAAATGAGAACAAAAATTACATCTCATTCATTTTAGCATCAAATTGGCGAGAATCAAATTGGGATCCTTCTGGAGCTAAACCCGCCATGCCTGTAAGTGAAAAATATGGAGCTTAGTCATTGCTCTTGTTGGCAAGTGAGAGATTATTGAAGAAAGAAAAACTGGGATGAACAGGCAAACAAATCAAAAGATCCTAAAATTATGCAGCCAACGAAATAGTAAAATCATAGTCATTTAGGCCCCGTTTGATAACCACTTGGTTTTTTATTTTTGGTTTTTAAAATTTAAGCATATTCTTACTCAAATTTTCTACCATGTGTTCTACATTTCCTACAATGTATTTATCTCTCCTTAAGAAAATATGTGAATGTTAACCAACTTTAAAAAACAAAAACAAACTTTTGAAAGCTACTTTTTTTGTTTCTAAATTTTGGTTTCATTTCTACAAATATAGGTGAGAGGTGGATATCCAAATAAGAAAAAACATATGATAAGGGAGTTGTTGTAGGTTTAAATTTTAAAAACCAAAAATAAGAAACCAAATGGTTATCAAACGGGGCCTTAATCAACTCTACTAACAGATAAACAGAACAACATTACGAAATTGTCGAAGGCCATTCAAGGGAAGGAAATCTGTAACAGAAAAGCCAAACTTGCAATCAATATAAAGATGAGAACAAGCATTAAACATCTGTCTCAATGTAGGAAAAGGAGTTAAGGGCAATCTGATATTTTTCAATCAAAAGAAGAAAAATCCTCAGAACCAGACACCCATTTAACATTTTCCCCGACATAGAAAAAAAAACACAAAAAACCAAACAAACAAAGCATAAACAAAAATCCCTCCTACTAATTACACTCACAGTTCAACAAGGTTAGGGAAAACAAAATCTACAGGATTGGGTCTAACAACGCATTATCCGATTCACGTAATCCACAGAAACAATTACCACTCTTAAACAAAGAAAAACAATAACAATAACAATAAACTCGACACACAAGTACAGATTAGCGGCGAATATAACAGCATTAGAAATGATAAGAAAGTAACAAAAATCAATGGTTGTTCGAAGCAACATCGTGCAGTGAAACATAGAAATGAAAGGGTAAGAGAAACAGACCTGCGTATTGTTGGAAGAAAGATTGGAAGGAAGAGAGATTGAAGAAAGCAAGCTCTAGGGTTTGCCAAACTCCTCGGATCTGATCCGTGGAGTTGGAGGCGACTGTTGAACAAAGCGCAGCGAGCGAAAGAGGGAAGTTTCACTAAAAGGCTGTTAGGTTTTTGTAGGGTAATAATTTACGTAATTTCCCAAACTACCCTTCTCTTGTCCTATTCTGTGCTAATACAAAATCTTCTAAATATTTTTTTACACAAATTGTTTTAACTTTTAGTTTCTTTTATTAGTTACAGACACAATCCAATTTAAGTAAGGTCACGAGTTTGATTTTAAAAATTGATATTTGACTTTCATATTATTTAAGATTAATAACGTTTCTTATATATGATTTGTTGTTCACCTCCTTCAATTTGTATTAAAAAAATAGTTTCTTTTATTTTTTTTTAATAAAAATTAAATTTTAGATTTTTTAATTATGTCTATCCCCCAATTTGTACTAAGAAAAAAAAAGTTTCTTTTATTAAATAAAAATTGAATTTTCTTTTCTCAAAAAAAAATAATAATAATAATTGAATTTTAGATTTCTTAATTATGTCCATCCTCTCATTTGTACCAAGAAAAAAAAAGTTTCTTTTATTATTTTAAATAAAAAAATGAATTTTAGATTTCTT
>JBBMKA010000002.1:6864957-6878078 GCA_037833695.1 Sechiopsis laciniata | reverse complement strand
TCAACATTAGATTATGTCGGGAACTAAAATTGAGTATTAACCAACAACAAAAGGCAAGCATTGCACCTGCTTTACCACATTTTATAGGCTCCCTGATTTGTTCCATCGACCCGACCCCGAGTATTAATTTGCTCGGAGGTACTCGAAGCTATGTCAATTTAATTGCATGGAGAAACTCAAAGCATATGTTTCCTATTTCCTGGGTTCAATCGATGTGCAATCTCATGTTTGCATAGAAATAAAATTTCCTTTAGAACTAACCAACTACTAGCAAGACACGAGTGTTTGGATAGTGAGGTTTGAAGGAATTGGGCAAGGGTTGGTCCAACGCAGAAACAGCCCAAAAGCTTCCATAAAACCCGCCATAATATCATATTTATTTCAACCACTCAATTCAAATGAAAGCGTTTAGTCGCAACCATTCATAGCCCCCCATATCAAACAAGGTTTTATCTTCTCCAAACTCCTCATAACCATTAGCACTCTCTCTAAACCCCTCTACCCAAACAAACACACCCTAAAGGAATACCATTGCATTTATAACCAACCAACATCAAATACAGTCTTATTATTCATTTTCCTCTTCCATACAAATCGAAAACATGAACCCTAGGATCTCAGAAAAAAAAAACATGAACCCTAGGTTTTCAGAACTCAGAAGTCGAACAGACTTCCCAGTAAAGATCACATGGAAGCAGAACCCTGCCGCCCCTTCAATGATCAAACAATTGCTAAGAACAGGCAAAGTAACAGTTTCCCATGACAAAAGCATATAAATTCTTGAATCAAGGATGACAAATGGGGTAAAATTAGGACCCTAGAATCCGGAAAACCTCAAAGGAAAATTGTAGTTTCGCTCTATTATATCCGGGGTAACCACGCCTATTCTTAGGCCAAGCACCGGAAGACATCGAAAGAATAGAGACACGAAAAGTGTCTACAAATTAATGTCATTAACCTGGGGTCTTGAGAGGAGCACACCTTCAAAATTCAAATCTTTAACCACTATGTCACCTTTGAGAACTGGATAACCTCATATATTCAACACCACTAGAGCTTGAAGTGAAGAAATAAGAAATAAAAGTTGTTGTTCATACCATGCATAAAGTATCCACTTTCCTAAAGCTAAAAAAGGGCATTTTGATTTCTACAAATTTGAAACATCATTGACAAGCATTGAGCACAGACAGAATCACATGTTTTCGAACAGGGAAGTTATGTATAAGCAACAAAACAATAACCTATAACTAATCAATGAGACAAGACAGAGATTAGACAACAAGCATAAGAAATTGATGTAACTTCAAATAATTTCACTAATTACATCCAAATTATCAGGCGTAATGTAAATTAATGGATTGGATGATTCCCATCGCACAAGTTTAAATTCATGGAAATGAATCATTATCAGAGAACTCGACGAATTACATAACTCAATGAAGCTAATGAAGAAGCAAATATCAAGTGAATTAATCAATTGCATCCTCATAAAACTATGACCTCCTAACACAAAGTATAAATCGATCAAAATTGCAAAACAACATTCTTTGGCCGCCATCAAATCGGTACGTACCGCTTCAGCATCTGCTTACCCGTCACCGCCAGTCCAACCACAACGCCGCCGACAGCACCGGCCACCGCCGCAGATCTCACCCCTCCCGCCGCACGATAAAGCGCGCCGGTGCCAAGTCCAGCCGCAACACAGTTCCAAACATCATCCGTATCCCTCACAGCCTCAACCCCGCTCTCCAAACCAGCATAGAGCAACCCGATCACGCCGAGGCGATTCCCCCAGAGCCGCCCTGAATGACCGGAAGAGTTTAGGATCCGATTGATCCGGAGCTTCATAGTATCACCTGATTCGAAAGATTTGACGCCGGAGACGAAGCCGGTAGACGCGCCGCCGACTGCACCGACGAGGTAACCGCAACCGGTGTAGAAGGTGAGATTCTCGCCCCAAGATCGGCGCTGGCGGCGAGCTTCTTCATCGAAGAGAAACTCTGGGGAGGTTGAAAGCTGGAAGTTCCGATATGGAAGCTCGAGATCCTTGTAGGGATTGTAAAGACGTTGTTGGGGTGAGCCATGGTTGAAGCCTGAATCGATTTCGCGATCGGAAGAATGGTCCGCCATAGTTTGAGATTTTCAAGTTCTTCAAAGCTTAGGGCTACAAAAGGGAGAACAATCGAGGAAGATTCTCCCTCATTTATGCTGGAAAAACAATCGCGCCGGTTCTCGGTTCAGAGGGAACCGTATTAATCGGTTTTCCAGTTCTTTTTATCACTTTATATCCACTCCGGTTGACCGAGTTGAACCAAACTTAAATGCGGTTCAACTCACACGAACCAAACACGTGACTTGCGACTTGTTTTTTTTTTTTTTATAAAAAAAAAACTCTCACATGCTTACCGCCAAATGACTATCGTCAAAAAAAAAAAAAAAAAAACTCATGACTAACGCTTTTGTTAATTTATTTTATTTTATTTATATTTTCTTTGTATAATTGATTTTTCTTTTTTTGAAATAATATGTAATTGTATTCAACAAGGGAAATTTTATAAACTTTTGTTAATTGTATTTAATTTGACCATACTTGGGGTGAGAGTTTCACACAGACATTTTAATGATTTATGCATATTATAAGCACATTCATTTTTTGTCTAATATCTTCATTGGTCGGTTCGCGTTGATTTTCGGTGAAAATTGACATTGAACCGACTATATCAGTTTACTTAAAAATGACACCGACCGGTCAATTCAGTCGGTTAGGTCGGTCGGTTAATTCTTTTTTTTTTCTTTTTTAATTAAAAAACATATTCATCATTTTTTTAATAAAAAATTAAGAATTAAATTTAATCATTTGGACATCTTAAAAAAATTGAAAATACATTTAAATTTAAACTACTTTTACGTTAATTTAACGATAATTCTAATTAATTATAAATAAAAAAAATTAATATTTTATAAAGTCGGTTAATTGAACTACGACTTAATGACTTAATCGATAATTTTTCGTTTAAAATTTATTTTAACCGAACCGAGCGACATATACTTGAAAACTGACCGTCCGCCCTCTTTTTAGTCAGTATCAGTCGGTCGAATCGATTTTCAAGAAATGTACGAACACCCCTATTTGTTATGACCTTTTAATCAATTTATGTATAACTTGTCGGTTTTATGCTTAATATGTTGTTAGTTCAAACATTTAAGTTGTTATGATACGTGTCCCTTTACTCTTTCTTTTTTTTCGAAAATATTGATCAATATAATATTATTTTTTTTAAGACAAATGTTTAAATTCATATTAAAA
This sequence comes from Sechiopsis laciniata, assembly GCA_037833695.1. Taxonomy (NCBI): domain Eukaryota; kingdom Viridiplantae; phylum Streptophyta; class Magnoliopsida; order Cucurbitales; family Cucurbitaceae; genus Sechiopsis; species Sechiopsis laciniata. The sequence continues at coordinate 6,874,771 of JBBMKA010000002.1, read as the reverse complement.
ACGTTGTAAATTATTGTAAGCACTTAAAATACCAAATCGTCAAGTTGTCAACAAAAAAAATATATATATTTTTAGACCATGTCAACAAAAATATATAGTTCTAACTACATATGGTATAATTTTTTAACCTTCCTCTAAATATTGTTGTATAAAAAAATCAAACTATTAAGTTCACAAAATAGTTTTGATAAGATAAAATCAATTGATTTTTTATTAACAAAAAAAATAAAAACATTAAATTATTGCCACAGTTAATGCTAGTAACAATATGTGTTTCAAACATATCAATATACTATATTGGACTTAAATAAACCTTAGACTTAATTTAATGGTTAAAATAACATTTTAGTTTCTATAATTTAAGGTTTATTTTATTTTGTAATGTCCGGAGTTAGGGATTTTAAGCACAACATTCAATATTTTGATGCACTCCTTATTACTTACTAGTCTTTAACTACTTACGATCTTCACAATCAATAGATCATAAGTAGTTAAAGAAAGTGCTAAAAATAAGTAGTTCAATACAAGTACTTTTTAGAAATTTCTAAGAAAATACTCTAACATAAGATTGCTAAAAACCAAATACGCATAATTTTGAAGCTCTTATGATTGAGGCACGAAAAAGAAAGACTAGAAAGTGCTATGTTTTTACATAAACAAGCATCGTCTTCCTACGAATCAAACCAATCCAACAAAAAACAGTAATTCTCTTCCAGTAATAGAAGTTTTTAACTTATTATAGAACATATCGAAACCAAACCAAATAGTGTAATTTAACCTACACTACAACAATAGTCCTCTTCCTATACTAAAAGTTTTAAAAGTCATATACAACAAATCAAAACCAAACTGAGAATGAGAGACAAAAATAGTAACTCAACGTTTAAAAAAAAGGCTTAGAAAATGTTAGAGCTGTGAGTTCATGTTGACTGATATATTATAAATGAAACAATAAAACCCAAAAGTGATGGGAATAATGTATTACACAAGAGGGCATGATGTAATTCAGTTATTGTCGACAGAAAATATACACAAAGAAAGCAAAGCAATCAAAGTAGAAAATGAGTGCAGTTTTTCAACCCAGGAAGAAGTAGCAGAAGCACAACTTACAAATGACCAACAGGCGTTCAGAGATTTGGCTGCTTCTTCCTCAGTTCAACCAATCACTCGTTTTCCTCTCGGTGGTATCGTTAATAAAGCTTCGAATCGCTGTTCTTTGAGTTCCACTTTTCCTTTATCTGCACAGAAATGGTATTCAAACCAGTCCACCCTTTTGGCTACAAAAACCTGTACTGAGTTTCAATCGCTGCCATCGTTTTCACACATTGATCTATGTTGAATTTCCAATGGCAGGTTAGGATTGTTTCTCATTCCGCCTGTTATACATAATAGAAACGTATAAATGCAAAGCTTTCTAGTGGGTAAAAAGTTTACAAAGCCTGGTAGGCATAATAGGCAACAATAAACATTTGCTATCTTTGAAATAACAGTTGTGGCATGAGGTATAAATTTGGACCCCTATGGTTTCAAAAAAGTTGGAGTTTCAGTCACTATTATTTTAAAAACTAGACTTTAGTACATATGGTTTTGATAAAAGTAGAATTTAATCTTTATAATTAGACTTTAGTACATATGGTTTTGATAAAAGTACAATTTAATCTTTATAATTTCAAAAATTAGAATTTAGTTTCCATGGTTTGATAAAACCTAAAAAATAGTCTATATTGTTTGTAATCGTTGGTGGATTAAGTACATGTAGGTAATTATTCATGTGCAAGTGATATGATTTTTTGTCCAATGAATTACTTATCGGACGCCATCAACTTCTACATATTTAATTCGCCTCCTAGTTATTAGCATAGCCTAGATTACAAAATACTTGGACTATTTCTTAGATTTTATCAAAGAATAGAGATTAAATTCTAACTTTCTTCAAACTATAGAGATTAAATTCCAACTTTCTCCAAACTATAGGAACTAAATTTAGTTTTTAAAACCATAAGAATTAAACTCTAACTTTCATGAAACTATATAAACCAAATTTATAATTCACCCGCAATTCCCTTTTGAGTTTTGTAATGATTTTTTTGTTTACAAAAGAACAAAGAATCTCAGTTTTGGTTTGGGGACTATGAGCAACTAACCTCATTTTCTGATCCCTCCAAAGTTGGAGTTGAGTTAGCCCGTGGATCACATGCTTCGCCAAAACTTGGAAGCTCGCCTTTGGGTGGTGGTTCGCTTAATCCCAGATTTTTTAGCCTGACTAGTTCTGGCAATATAACTTTGCAGAGGTCGGGTCTATCTCTTTTCCTAAGCTCGCAGCACTGCAGGGCTAATTGAGCGAGGCCACGAGTATCTTCAACAGGCCAATCTGTAATCGTAGGATCAAGAACCTGTGGAAATGTACCGTGTTCAATGGCCTCCTCAACCTGGTATGTAAGACCCATCGGTGACCTTGCAGTGATGAGTTGGAGTAGGAGAACACCAAATGAGTAAATATCTGATTTCACTCCCAGCAATCCTGTTTGTTGGTATTCTGGATCAATGTAACAGAAGGTTCCAGCTGCAGCTGTCATGTGATATTGAGTGACACTATCGGCAACCGACGGTGGAACTAGCCTAGCCAAACCCACGTCGCCTATTTTGCTCACGTAGTTGCTATCTAAGAGAATGTTAGCTGGCTTGAGATCACGATGCACCACGGGTTCTGGCTCCATTTGATGAAGGAAGAGAAGGGCAGTGGCAATATCAGAAGCTATCTTGAAACGAGTTCTCCAGGGGATTGAAGGAGTGTTGTCTTTCCGGAAAAGACGGTCTTCTAAGCTCCCATTTTCCATAAATTCATAAACAAGGCAACCATATTCTGGGCAGGCACCTAAGAGAAGAACCATGTGTGGATGCCTCATGCGGCTTAAAACCTCAATCTGCAAACATTGAACAGCGTAATCTTCAGGAACTTTTTAAATTCATGAACTAGAGGAAAATTTATGCATTATCATTCATCACAAATCTGTTTCTTATTCAGTTTCACTCTGTTGCAGCTGGAGATAATGAAGTTGCAGTCAATAAACATAAAAACTAACCTCTTGCTGGAATTGTTTCAGCCCATGAGATCTATCTGGTCTCAAGATCTTAATGGCAACAGAAGTATCATGGAGTAATGCTTGGTAAACAGGTCCATATCCGCCTTCACCAATCTTGTTTGACTCATTAAAATGATCTGTTGCAGCTTCGATCTCATCAATTTTGTAGCGTTTATAGCAGATATTACTGCGCTCAAATAAATCAATTGATTTCTGCTTCTCCTCCGCCTCAATCCTAGCCTTTTTTTCAGCAATATTTCGTTTTTTCTGGGTCTCTAATTCTGCCAACTTTTGTGCCATTAGAGCTGCTTCTGTCGCAGCCTTGTTCTTCTGCTTCTCAACCTCTGCCAATGCTGTTAAAACCTCTTCTGCAGATTTACCACCGTCGGACTTTTTCTCTTCTTCTATCTTTAATTGTTCGAGTTCTTTTGCCTGGCATCGAACACAATATTTCTTCCAGCATCAACAAGGTTCAAACAATGTACTATTTAAAACATATGAGATTAAGAATATTATAGCTATGACACTCTTCTACATAGTTGGAGATCTCTTTTGTAACCCTACGGGGCACTTATTTGTAATTTCATACATTAATGAAATTGTTTCTTATCCCAAAAAAAACAAAAAAGAGATTAAGAGTATTATCTGATCCAGAAAATGTGGTCAAAGTTCTTACCTGTTGATTTGCTACTACAGCTTCCTGACAAGCTGAGTCATACATTTCCATCGTATGTTTGAGTTCAAACTTCAACTTTCTCATCTCAGATTCAAAGGAAGCCTGTAAGTCCAGATAAGCTAACTTATTGAGACAATTGTCCAAGTCTATAACTATATAACTTAAGAGGTTTAGTTTCCGTTGCCCAAGTGTAAACTCAAATACAAATGATGTTGGAAATGCATCCATTAACTGACCACAATTAGGTAGCTCCTTAGCTGGACAAGAAATCATATAACTCTTTACTTACTGAGGTGTTAGAAGAAACAAAGCTCTTCGAATTAATCTCTGAGGAGGTTAAGGAAAAATCTGAGTTCTCAGAGGATGTTTCAATTGATTTGAAACTTAGAATCTCTGAAAAGTCACTACTGATTGACAGTGAATCAGCACTGCTTCCAGAATGATGCCTACAGTTGAAACAAACTGCTGTTAGTCATTCGTTACATTACAATCATCACCTCTAAAGGCAGTTCTAGACTAGCAATAAAAGAAAAAAGAAAATATGTTACACCTGTATGCTTATCCTACGAGTCTACACAAAAAAGACCGCTGAATGAACAACGTAAAAGAGGACCCAGAAATCTAACTTTTCAGAAATTTTAATCAGTTCTTTAACTCATATTACATTTCACAAGTACATAATTTAAGAAAGCCTAAGCCACTACATCAACATCCCAATCAGGTAATGATAAGAATTCTATACAGAAAATTAGTGAAGAAGTAGTCATAAGTTAACCCAATAAATTTGTCATATATGAGAAATATGAAAATTTTGGAATATTGTATCCACTCAAAAGTATATCGAATAAATTCTACCTATTTTTATCTTCAGAGAATCCTGAGTTTTGTAGTGTTGATAGAGACTTGTCAATGTGTGGAGTTCCATATGGGCTTTCTGTACCATCAGTTAGTGACGAATGTCGCTTTCTCAATCTCTTAGCATGAACTTTTCCTCTAGCTATGACATATACAGAACACGATTCTGGAGTTAATTTGAGCAAACACGTCGGGACATCTGGATGTTTGAACTTCCTGCATCAATGAAAATGCTTATAGCTTAAACTAATTTCTTATACACTAATAAATCTTCCCTTCACGCTATAAAAAAAGGCTCCCCTTTAGAGTCAGAGGGAGAAACCGACCTCATAATAGCATTTCGGCTGGAAGCACCCACAACAATATTGCTGATGGACTGTTTACTTATATAGTCGATAAGTGCACTTGGAACATCAATGTCGTGGATAATAATCTCCTTTGCAACTATCTGAAATTATATAAATGCCTATTATTCTTTTAATTAAAGAATGTGAAAACTAAGGAAGTGTTTAGGGGAAGGGGATCAAACCGAGGAGATGGGAAAAAATTCACCTTACCAATATTTGAGCCACTGATAATCATTCTTCCTATAACCACACTATTCATTCCTCCTCATAATCTCATTCCCTCTCTAACCCCTTTTCATTCTCCCCATAACCACTTTCCATCCCCCCATGACCAATATTTTGTTCTCCAATAATAATTCTCTCCATAAAAAATACAAGTAAATGTTCCCACCATAATCATTCCTTCACTCGAAACATAGATAATCATTCCATTTACTCCAAATACAGATAATCTCCGTATTCTCATTCCTCCATAATCATTCTCATTCTCATTCTCTTTGCCTTAAACAATCCCTACCTAAGATGCATTTTATGGAAGAATGAGGGGAAAAACTAACAAAAACAAGTCAAAGGGTTTCTCACAACCAACTCAATGTGTCATGTAGCATAAACGTAAACCTATCCTCATGGTATAATATTATGAGAGTAGATTTAGATCTAATCCAGCAATGATTCATTATCCCATCAAAACAAGTCATCCTGAAAGAACCCGTAATTCAAAAACTGAAAACTATCCGAGATTGTGACATTATTTCTACAATTGATTATTTGTTGTTGATAACAAGGAACTAGGAAATGGGCAAATTGCTTACTCCTTTTCGTGCACAAAACCCTCTGAAGGGAAGGAAAAACTGATGCAATTCGGCATCTGTCGGCGGACGAAACTCCTTAGGGACCATATCCGCATCCTCTGCATAGAACGAAAGGCCAAATCACAAGAAACCATTAATTCATCGTACAGAAAGACGACCGGCAAAGGACGTCAATCAATTACAAGGGAGAAGGGTACCTACGAGGATGCAAGCTCTGGCTCCGAACATGGATGAGGATGCAATCGCCGGAGACATTCCTGTTGAACAGATGTTCCACAGCCCATTTAACCGCGTATTGGCTGTTCTTGTCCCTGTTAATGGCGATCACCGTATGGGTGGCAGTGAAGGATTCCCTACTACTTTCTTCTTCAGCCATGGCCTGAAACTTCACCACCACCGTCGACGATGCCGCCACCGCCACCGCCACCGCCGCCGCCGGGAAGAACAATGCAAGGGATGGAAAAGGGGAATGAGCAGTGGGTTTGATTGCGATTGTTTTACTAAATTTGGAGAGCAGAAACACCCCATCTTCGCCATGAATTTCAAATTCAATCTGTGATTTGCTAAAATTAGGGATTGTGAAGAGGATGATTGAACGCTAACCGATCTGCATTGCGAATGACCAGACCAACACATTTCTTTTTCTTCATTTTACAACCGATTCTTTCATTTAATTCACGGGATTTGTTCATATTCGCTTCAAATTGTGCACCGTATATCATAACGTAAGATCACGGTAGAATTCTTGCAATTTTTTTTTTTCTTAAATGAACAACATTTACAAATGGTAGAACTAGTGGTATACATGAATTGAAATTAGTTGGGGGTAAGAGAATTTTCAACCCTATGTATTACAAAAACACTAAGAAATATTGAATTTGAATGGAGTCAAATATCGATTTTTGAGATTAAACCCAACATAAAATTGAAAAATAGAAAATTCGAGCAGGACCAATCCAATCGATTGAATCGATTTTTTAGCACAAACTTGGACATATCGGTTTGTAATTTGAAAAAATCGAAAATATTTTATCGATTCCGATTTTCGTTTTAAAAACTCAATAAAAAACAAACCAAACAAAATATATATATTGTCAATGAGTCATTGTTCTTCCATTATTTAGAAGATTTGCTAAAGTCTTGAAGATCGATCTCTTCTAAGAAATTTTTTTTATCCTTCAAATGTCAATATATTTTCCAAATGAAAGTATCCTAATAATTTTAATTTCAACATCCTTATATAATTTTCAATAAATTAAAAAAATAAGAAATGTTGTTTTTGATATATTAAAAAATTTGAACATTGGATAGGATCCAAAACAAATTGAATATCAAATCTATACTTTATTGTACATTGGATTTGATCCATTTTTTGAAAACCGAAAATATCGATTCGATTGACGTATAAAATCGACAAAAACCGAATCGAAATCACTCTTACCTGCAATCGTGATTTTGAATAAGATTGCCAACAAACAATAAAACTAACATATCACTAATGCTTAAATAATTAAGAGATAATAAGTTTAATTTATGATAATCACCTACTTAATAATTAATTTATTAAAAAATATATTTCGTGATAAAAATCTGTGTATAAACTGGCCCAATCACATGCATAAAAGAAAATCTTATAATTCACATGGATTTTTAAGACTAGATAAATCAAAATTTGTGTCGGCTTCTAAAGGGTTGTTTGTTTTTGTGTGTTTAGAGGAGTTATTAGAAATGAGCATTTACTATTTTTCTTCACAAAATCATATCTAAATAAATTATTCAACCCTCTAAAATAATTATTCATTTTCAATCACTCAAAATAACTCTTCATTTTAAAACTACTCATTTCTATAATCTCTTTACTAAAATTTACATCCAATCGATTTATTAGCTGCAACTCATTCACAAAAATCCACATCGAAACAAGTTATTGCCTATAAATCTACAAACTATTACTACAACCTAATTTTTAATCACTTAAAATAATTATATCATTCAATCACTCAATATAACTTTGATGCAATTACCCATGCAGATATCCAAATAATTAATGCGTCTCCCAAATAATGTATATTTAAAAAAATTTAACAATAGAAATTAAATTTAAAACATTAATAGCCTAGCTTATCTTTCAAAAAAAAAAAAAAAAAAAAAAAAAAAAAAAAAAAAGCCTTGATTAAAAAACAAAAAACATTATTGGCCTAAAAAAATACGTCCCGGGGGTTTTAGAAATTATTTTCTAAAACTGGTTGGAAATTAACGGTAAAAAATATGCTTATAATAGAAATAAGTTTTAAACAAATAGTTTGTTGAAGAAAAAATCAAACAAAGTTGTATGCATAACTTTATCATAATTTGGGTTAATCCGATTACAATTTCAAGGGACAACTAAAATATTTGATGAATGCAAATTTACTTGCAAATAAATTATCATAAAAAAGAATGAACCTTTTTAATATCCATCAATATTCGAACTAAATTATACACATTTTTTTTTATATCTTTCTAAGAAAACGAACAACCAAAAGTTCCCTAATTTAAACTCAAATAACATGGCACCAACTTCTGAATATGTTAACTAGAAACATGCTCTCACATGTCAAAATGTTCAAATCTCCTACTAACATAAGCTATAAAAAAAAAAGAAAAAAAAGATCAACTAAAGAAACAAAGATAGTTCGACTAGTTTAAGACATTAATCTTGACCAAAAAAGTCATATTCTCAAATCCCCATCATAATAGGAGAAAGAAAATCCATCATTTGACTGATTTCCATATAAGCTTTCACCATCCAAATAAGAAAACCCCATTCATGCCAGAGGGTATTCCATACGAACAAGCTTTCATTTGCACCATGAAAGAAACAACATACGGATTAATACGACCATTTACCCGTATAGAACTGTGTTACGAAAATCCAATCGATGCCCATCGTCGTCACTTTTTCCTCAACTCGAAGAGGGATGGGAAGCGTAGCCAATGACAAGTTATTTTTGCGTATAAACTTCCAACCCAGATTATCAAAATGTTGTCTTAGAGTGAAAGGGCAGGTTCTCAGATCCTTAATTAGCTATGTCTGATAGATCGCTTTTGAATTCATCGGCAAATAGCGTAAGCACCAAAACGTGGCTAATGAGAAGATTGATTTTCTTTGGTGACAGTCGTCTCAACTCGGGAGTCGAGAACATGGTGTAAGGGTATTGATACCTTTACTAGTTCTCAGAATAATAGAAAAAGCAAGAGAACTTCACATAATACTCATAATCCAAACTATACGTCATTACAATTACTAATAAAATCAACAAGATAACAAGATAAAAGATAAAGGAAAACGACAAGAAAATACGATAGCTAACCGATGATGTTCGAGAGCCACCGGAATCTCTCCTCCAAGTCCTATGACTCCTCCACAAAATAATACCTCCCTCCTCAAAACCCTTCTTGGTCCTAAATATTTATCCCACAAAAGGCTCAAACCACAATCTCACAAAACCCTATTATGGAATTACCCAATTTACCCTTTCTAGAATGTTGAATAGAACCAAGAAGGGTTTTGAGGAGGGTATTTGGTATTGTTAGGACTCCCATTCCATTCAACATTCTAGAAAGGGCAAAAAATAGTTGATTATACTTTCTAATTTTTTGCTCAATTCTTTCAAAACTATTTTTGTATGTTAAATTTTGTAATAATTTGATTAAGAAGTGTGATTCGAGGATTGTATTATTGGACGTTAGAGGTGAATGTGAGGATTAATCCGGTATATTTTATAAAATGGTTGATGTCCATTCTTATTAAGATTATTTTATTCATGCTTTTCTCATACAAGAATATGATAAGTTAAATAATATTTCTTAAAAATGAAAAAATATGATAAGTTAAATAATAATAATAATAATAATAATAATAATTTAAAAAAGGTTTTGTATAAACGTACTTATTGTCCTATGAGAATACGCTTAGGCTTAGATATGTGGATATCTTTAAAGGTAAGATTATATGGTAGTTGTTTGTTTTACTCTTAAACTAATTATTATGATTAATTA
>JBBMKA010000002.1:6838113-6852805 GCA_037833695.1 Sechiopsis laciniata | reverse complement strand
TAATACTTAAAGGCAAGCTCCTTACCCTCGACAAAAAAAAAAAATTGATAATTGGAAAACGAAGTTTCACTCCCACTACATACTAGGTTACCCACACACGTCCCAAGGCTCAAACCTGAAACATACTAAGAAATTTTACAACTAAGCTCACTTAAGGAGCTCCAAGGGTACAACACCCGTCAAAAGACTCAGAACCGAAAAACAACAGGCGATTAAACTCACTCGTGATTCCCTTCGGGACTCCATTCCCTCAAAAATTAAAAACAAAGTATCAAATTCCATACAAAAAAGCCAGGTAGTTTCAGAAAGCAGTCAGTCGTTCAGAATTGAAAACAAACAATAATAGGTGGGTTAATCTGAGAATAAAACCAACCATAAAAAAGGCACAATGTTTCCAATCAGATTATTCATAAAGGTAATTAGAACTTTCTTAATACCATACCTGAATGTTTTGCAACTTATAAATTCTGTTGCGGACAAAGGATGGATAATTTGCGCTTATTTCAGATCCTTCTTGCAAAAGGAAGTAAAGATCTTCGAGGAAACCCCATTCTCCTCTGAGGATGATCTTGTCGAGCGGGTACGCTTCTTGTGGAGTAGTTGCAGCAGTATTATACGTTGGTATATTGCGAGTAATTTGTGCATTCGTACCTTCCAAGGCCTCTTTGTTTACCACTACATTTTTCATTTTTCCCTCTAGATCCTTCTTAATATCAGGATCCTCCTCGTCTTGCTTCAAAGAATGCAGCTTCTTTGCCTGCACAAATTGAAAATATTAAACAATTGTTGCAACTTCTTGAAACTGCAATTTGGAAGTGACTCCATCCAAAACCAAGTTAATAATGTCAAGTTGTCAACTCAGATTCTTTTTCAATAAGAGACCCCATCCAGAACAAAATTAAGCGCAACAAAACAAGTAATAGAAAGAAGAAAAAAAGTAATACTTTCTCATGATCACGTGCCTCCCATAATCCTGCTTAGGGGTGTACATGGTCTGAGTTGGATTATGAGAATTTTTAGGACCAACCCAAAGTTTCAGATTGGTTAATCCTCCAACCCATGCAGCTCTATGCATTAGAGCAACCCAACACTATATTTTCAAGTTGGTTTCTCGGGTTTTGTGGATCTACTCTTTCTTTCATCTATAAAACAACTCTATTCATATCCCTTAAATATATAAACAATAGAATAAAATATGGTTAATATACTTGAACCTAGACCTATTTTATTACTGAAAGGGTTGGTTTCATTGTTTGGTGGTAATCAAGTTCAACACCACAATCACGGATTCAATCTTGAAAATCGGTATTCAGCTCTCATTTATTTGAGAGCAATAGTACCCTGCATGTAAGGTTTGTGGTCCCCCTCCTCCAATTTGTATTAAAAAAATATATATAAAAACTTACCTTTTTCTTTTTTCTTTTTTTTTAATATCATTGACTGTCAAGGCCAGCTTGCGCACACCTTGACTAATGTCACGAGACATAACATCTGACCCTACAACATTTGGATGTCGAGGAAATCCGTAGAAAATTAATTCCTAAACCCTAAATTCCTAGGTAGACGGCCATTATGAATTGAACTCATCACCTTAAGCACTCCAAGGCCCTCTTTGACCACTTAAGCCACTCCACGGTTTTTGAAACATTGGGTTGAATGAGCCAAAAATTTGTCAACCCTAGAACCAACCAAACCCAACCAATATTAGAAAATCATAACCCAACCTAACCTAAATAGAATTGTAACCCGGCCCAACCTAACCTAAATAGAATTGTAACCCGACCCAACCCAACTCTTACAATTTGGGTTGGGTAGTCCGGATTGCTCGGGTTGTCAGTTCTTTTGTACACCCCTAATATTGCTCAACTGTTGATAAGGTTAAGTCCAACATTTGTTTAATAAATAAGTCCACCACCAAAACAGAGGAAGTGAAAGATGGGTGCTGAAGTACTAAAAGAAAGCAATTCAATGATTTTATTTATCTTCCTCCTAGAAACAAGAAAAGCAATTCCATGATTCTTTTCTACCTGCTTAATTGACCTCTTCGTTCCATAGAGATTGGTGAGTTCTCTCATTCTATCAGCTTTGTCCTTCACAGAGAGCTCGCCATCTGCAACACTTGGAGTTTCCTTTGCATCATCCAAACCTCTGACTTTTGGATCCAATCTAAATATCTACAAGGATAATATCAAGTTCATCAACATAATTATGACTATTGCAGCATGAACATCTTGTAAAGTAGATAAAATTTACCTTAAACAGATAAGCTATGAAGCATGGACACAAATACAAGACACGGACACTACACGACGATACACCATTTTCTAAAAAACTAGGACACGGATGCATTGTTAAAAAAAATTATAGTAAATTTAGCATAAAATATACTATATGTACTCTACTAAAAAGCATATAATGTCAAGAGAAGAATAAGAGGTATTTGTAACTTCAGCAAGTATTGACAATCAACCAAGCATCGACTAGGATTTAATTTTCACGATTCTTATTCTCTACATTCATTATCAAGAAAATAAAGTACCATGTTAGATGCAATAGGCATGATCTTTAGGCTTTGGGTTGCCTTATCAAAAACACCGAGAGCATAGGTGCAATGTTGTTTCCCAGCAGTAGCCTCGCCTAAATAATTGGTACCAACAAAATCCACATTCGACCCTGTTGGACTTACAACCAGCTGCATCCTATTTGGTTTTTGCTTGTGCCTATAAACCCTAGCCTTTACGGAATTTTGTTCCTCGACTGCTTCCTCGTCGGTGTCCTTGTGAGGATTAAACCCAGAAGGAAAATAACCAACTAGTGGTGGAGTTTTATCGGGTTGGTTGCTAAGGACTTGAATTTTGGCATTCACTGATGGAACTTGCTTCTTCTTCTTTTCACTCCTCTTCCTCTTCTTAGCTGGAGACTGTAAGTTCACTTCTAGTTCTGTAGAATGGCTTTCTTCTAATCCAAAACATTCAGAATCTTCCTCCATTAATTCCGTTAAAGAGCTTAATGTGTGTAAAACTAAAAGAAAAAAAAAACACCGATTTTTCAATTCACACAAGATCGTCGACACGTAGAGTTTCAACTCGTTTGAAGCAAACGTAACAAATCACTTTTCTGGGAGCAAGCAGTTTGGGAATTACTTCTCGTTCAATTTAGTAACAATTTGGCAACTGTCAAATTGGGATCCTTCTAGAGCCAAACCTGTCATGGCGCATATGGAAAATATTGCAAAAACAAGCTTGATTAATAAAGAAAGGGAAAAGTAAGATGAACTGACAGGAAAATTAAAATATATCAAACTATGCGGCCAACAAAACCGCAATCTAATCGGCTCATTTCCTTCAACTCATGAGAGAACAATGGATAAACAGGAAAACAAGATGAAACTGTCCAAAACTAACCCGAGTAAGGAAACCCATAGGCCATAACAGAAAAGCCAAACTTGCAATCCATATAGAGGGGAGAACAAGCATTAATCTTCTACTTCAATGTAGGAAAAAGTGACAAGAGCTATCTGATATTTTTCTTTAAAAAATATCTTTAGAACCAGACACCGATATACTATTCAATAATTCTTTTAATGAGCTCCAACCATAAAATCAAAACGGATCTAAGATAGCAAACTTCCAAAGTAACTTTCTCTTCTGTGATCAATTCCATGAAAAATAACCCATTATAAGAAGCATATGATGCCAACAAAAGCAATAGTTTAGTGGCCTTAGTGTATACTCAATGACCTCGGTCATGGGTTTGAATCCCCTATCCCAATTATTGTAGAACTCAAAAAAAAAAAAAAATATCACTTCTTATAGATGGATCCAAGGAACTCCAACAGCAATTTACATCACATATCTCTTGAAAAAAACACTATCAAGGACAGGACAGTACGATTTACACTCTCATCATTCTAAATGCAAAACAAAAAAGATGACAACCAAAGTGATTAATTCTTCACATTAGCAAAAGATCACAATTCTGAGTTTTCCTATGGTCAAAATCCACACAAAAAATAAAAATAAATCCTCGTGAGTGCTTCTTTAAACAATATTCACGTTCAATATTCAGAGATCAGTTTAGATAAAAAGTTCATCAAGTGATGATCATATTGGTTTGCAAGGAAATGTCCTACCGTTCCACTAGAATCCGCTATTCAGTTTCACTGAAATAAATGGTATTAATCATCAAGTTGACGGAAAAATTCATAATGTGCCGATCAAAAAAATCTCATTCCAAATAGAGATGAATAACAGGATCGGTGGTAAGAACATAACCCTAGATCAAATGGGCCAATGCAAAAACGTAAGTTCCACGAATCTAAGCTTACCCGACGGAGACCGCGTCGCGTGGGAGTCGACGGCAGGAATGCACAGACGCGGCGGCAGCGGCGGCGACGACGGCGGCACCGAGCTGATGAAAGGGAGGGGTTTAGGGCGTGGAGAAGAACTGAAGGGTTTGGGGCTTTTTTCTCTATCTTTCCCTCTTTTTAGCCCTTTCTATTATTTTCCATTTTCTTTGATAAATTGGGCTTATTTTTTATTTATTTATGTTTTCATAACTAAACTTGGCTTATTTTAATTTTTTTAAATTGAAATTTAAGTTTGATTATGGACATTTAATTCTACATCCACATAATTTATTCTTAAATAATAGTATTTAGCTATAATATTATTGGATAATATAGGTTTTTGGTCCACTTCCAATTAAAACTAAATAAATTCTTTTTTTTTTTTTTTTAAAAAAAACTTCTATTGCACACTGATGTAGGGAAATAATCATATTTTAGGAATATGCCAAATTGGAAAAGTATTTATAATACTAGGCAAAAAAACAAAAATTTAACGATCATAGTCAAACATACGCAATAATTAATATTAATTATACGTTATTATTAATACATACACACAATAATGTACTAATAACATATAATATTGTATTAATAATACATAATACTATATTAAGAATGCAAAATATTGTATTAACCATATCGTATTTTTTACTATGGATATAAATATTTTCAAATTTGCCTAGCAATTATTTTGTGAAATTGAACTATCGATTACAATTTCCCAATAATTTTATTTTTGGAACCTCGCTCGGTTATTAAATAGGGTATTTGTGTCATGAAATAAAATAGATAACATAAATATTCTTTAAAAAAAAATAGATGACATAAATAATAAAAATATAATTCAACCGATATAGTATGTTCTTATAATTAAGATATCATAGATTTATTCTTTTCATTAACACATACTGTTAACTAAAACAAGTAGCCAAGGTGAACTCCTAAAACAAACATATGTTAAATTTTATTTTTGGGGCTTTTTTAGGAATAGGTCAAATTAAAAAAAATATAAATTTACAATACTAGGCAAAAAAAAAAGCGACATGGGTATGAATAATTATACGGTATTATATGGTATTATTAAAGATAATACTATATTAATACACAATATTATACTAATAGCATATAATATTGTATTAATAATACATAATAATATATTAATAATACAAAATATTGTACTACTAATAAAATAATATTTAATGAATATTAATAATACCGTATTTTTTATTATGGATACAAATATTTTCAAATTTACCTAAATTTGTAATTATTTTGTGAAATTAAACTATCCAACACAATTTTCCTTTATTTTTTAATTATTAGGCACTACACATTTTACTAAACTAACACAAACATAGCTTGGTAATTTAACGAAATATTTTTGTTGGGCAAAAATGCTAGATCTAATCCAAATCAAATGGCAAATACAGATCTAAATCAAAATCAAATCAAATAGAGATGAAATCAAACCAAATAAAGAAGGAATAGAGAAGAGACAAAGCACTGAATTTAAATGGTTCAGAAACATCCCTACTCCACTTCAGAATGTGAATCGATCGGGTTTGGTCGGATTCACTCATAATGTCATTGTCATAGATTTGTACAAGGGTTCATAAAGCGGCTAGGGTTCTAAACTCTCTCTTAATGAAAGGAGATAACCCAATGAGGCTTTATATGGTAGCATGCACTCATTTTACACAACTCTCTAGGTTAGTTAACTAACCTCCAATATTAACCCAAGTTACATTAACTCACCAAATAGGCTAATGATGTGTAATTCACCTAATAACAAAATACCCTCTTGAAGTACATATCATAAAACAAAATGACAATCAGAATTTCAGACAAAACTGGATCATAACTTTGCTTGACACAAGCAAATCAGAATGGTTTTCAAGACCTCAAAGTTCAGAACTTCAACAGAATGGTGAACTAAATCCACAAACGGCAACCTAAACCTGTTTTCAAAAAAACATCTTCGAAAATAGACATCATAAAACAAAAAGTTGCCAAGTAACATGGAATCAAGCAAATGAGGAAATACCCTCTCAGAACGACATAAGCAGCACAAATTAGAGTCAACAAAACTAGTATAAACTGACTCTTCATAAACAAATTCATTCAGAACCGTAATGACCTTATAAATAAAGCTCGAATCAGAAATCTGAATGCTCAGAACGCTGCACTAAAATATGTCAAATCCATGTAACTGTTAAACAAACTAACAAACTATGCTATCAGAATGACAAGAAACAGAAGCATAAACAAATACTCCAAACGAACAGAAACAAACCTCTTTCATATCAAACTCACAAACCAAGAAATCTTCCAACGACAACAAGTCAAGAGATCTGTAAACTCCACAACAAAACAACCAGATGCAACCAAAAAATCATCTACAAATGGCCAAAAGCAGATGATGCAACTTGCACTAGAAGTCTCGCTAAAAACATAATGATTAGAAGTGGGAGGCAAGACATGATTGCCGACATCGCCCACTATCTTAAAGTAAACAGTAAAAAGCTAAATTATTACAATAAAACAAAATACATAAAGTAAATAGTAAGAAGCAAACAAAAGTAAATAGTAAAGGAATCTAATTCTTACAAAATTACAAAATTGAAAAGTAAAGTTGAGATGTGTGGCCGACACATGGAATCGAAAAAAAAACGAAATATTGGTAACATGAACAAAAGTTGGAAACATCAAAATTTAAATATGTTGTCCAAATTGTATTAAATTCTACGACTAACTTCCAATCCCATCAAATTTGACAATAAACTTAGGAAAGTGATGAAATTTGTGTGTATTAAATTATTGTAATTCACTCACTAAATTTATAAAACCTTCCCAAGGAAAATCTTCACAAATTTTCGAGAGTATTGATTTTTTTATTTTTTATTATTTTTAGACATAAAATTATTAAGTTTGATCAAAATATAAACTAACTCAAGACTAATCTTTCAAATTTCACAAATTGCCTATGATTAGTTATAATGTCAAATTTTTCCAAAAAAATAAAAATAAAATAAAAAAGTTAATAATGTCGTTTTTTGTTGTTGTTGGAATTATTGCAATTATTTTAGTACATACGTCCTAGAATGAATGGAATGCACCTTAACATATCAATTTAATTGTAATTATATCATTTAATTAAAATTGTTACCATCTAGGGTATGTTTGTTTTTTGGACATAACCACTCCTCTAAAATTCCTTGTTTGTTTTTTGTAGTAAACAATCACTATTAACCACACTTCAACCCCTCCAACAAATCATAAATTAAATTTTATCAAGCTTCACATCAAATTTATCACTAAACTACTATTAATCTCAATTTCCAAACAACTAGTCAATTACTCAACTACTATTAACTTCAATCTTCAAACGAGTAGTTAACCACTCTAAACTATTATTAACCATTTCATTCTCTTCTACTTCACTCCACTCCACTATTTTCTACAAAAAAAAAAAAAAAAACACACCCTAGAATTCAAAGTTAAAAGTCGAAAAAGATTATATGGCACAATAAGTTTTAACGTAAACCATTATGGAGTACCTCAAATGGTCAAAGAACACTTTGGGGTGCTTAAGGTGATGAGTTCAATCCATGATGACCACCTACCTATAAATTAATTTCATACAGATTTCCTTGACATCCAAATGTTGTAGGGTCAAGCGGTATGTCCCGTGACATTAGTCGAAGTGTGCGCAAACCGACCCGAACAGTCTCGAATATAACAAAAAAAAAAAAGTTTTAACGTTGATTTTAGGGGTGCAATAAACAAACATCATAGTCATTAGTTTGATCCCATTATTTAGAGGAAATATGAACTGCGCACGACTAGGTTATCTCGAGAGTTAGCTGAACAACTACGTCTCGTCATGGAGCCGACTCTTACCAGCAAGCTCCAAGAGGATTACAAAACTGGCAAAAGACTCAATATGAAAAAGGTACTCTCATACAATTTTCTTAAACTTGTCACTTTCTTTACCCCCTAAAAAAGGTCTCAAAAAAATCTATTGCTTGGATGCATTCAGGTTATTCCTTATATAGCAAGCCATTATCGTAAAGATAAGATATGGATGAGAAGGACAAAGCCTAGCAAACGGGATTACCAAATTGTTATTGTCGTCGACGATTCCTGGAGCATGTCTGAAAATTGTTGCGGAGATGTTGCTATTGAAGCTTTAGTGACTGTATGTCGTGCAATATCCCAACTAGAAATGGGAAGCTTAGCAGTTGCAAGCTTTGGGAAGAAAGGAAACATAAAGTTACTGCATGATTTTGATCAATCATTCACGGCTGAGGCGGGTGTACAGGTATAGATTTTTCCTATGCTTATCTAGAAACTAGAAAGTTAGGGTTGATAGATTCTTTATGCTTCGGTTATGCATACACCTTATCGACAATATATACCTAACGCTCAAACCATTTTTCGTTCGATGAATGTGGGTACAGATGATCTCCAATTTAACATTCAAACAAGAGAACAACATCGCCGACGAGTGAGCTGGTTGGTAGAGGCTTGGAGACGTATAATCTATTTCATAAACATAAATATTCAACAATCCCCAAAGGACAACCTGGTTGGTAGAGGCTTGGAGACAAGTGCTCTTTTGAAGATCCTAAGTTCCAAACCCACGAGTGAGCTTAATTGTAAAATTCTTTATTGTCTTTCGGGTTCGGCCTTAGGATGGGCACGGGTGCCCTGAGTATGAAGTGGGGCAAAGCTCCAATTCCCGGTTATCAAATTAAAAAAAAAAAACAAAAAAAACAAAAGAACAAAGATTCAGGGAAAACATGCAAGATTTTTCTTGTTTTATGTTAAAACAAACAACTGTTCGAGAGGGAGTTCAACCACATGTGAAGGTAGGGTTAAAGATAGGGAGATTCAAAGTTTTGACCTTTTATTGAAAGTATATAAGTTAACTAATCGTCTACAAGAGCATAGTTCCAGTGGCATGATGTATAACCTAGTGACCAAGAGGTTAAAAGTTCAAATCTCTCATCCCCAAATGTTGTTGAATAAAAAAAAAAATCTTAATCAATTGAGTTATATTTAGGTCTGTTGAAACAAAGATTCATTTCATACATTCTTCGCTTCCTTTTGGGTTATGAAGTATTTATTTGATTATTCAATACCTAAGTAAAGTTCCAGTTCTCTTATTACTTTTATAAGTCGGAAACGTATGGTTGCGTTTTTGCTTCTCGACAGCCCGCAGGTGTAACCCTAACTGCCAAGGATATTTGTAGAAAAATTCTTAAATAATGATCATCTTAAATTTATTATTATTATTATTATTATTATTATTATTATTATTATTATTTCAAACTAGGCCATCCATGATAGTCAACTTTTTTTGTTCTCTTTATTTTTTTTTTTCTGTTTTTTAATCTTTTATCTTTTATTTTTCTGTTTTTGAATCTTTTATTTTATTTTTGGATCAAGAAAGGGATTATTTTATTAGAGTTGAATATCCTGTCTGATAAGGACAATCAATTATCCAAAATAAGGCGGCAAAAACATAAAAGAATAACCAACAAATAAAGCCATTGACTCGGACATGTCTAGCGTTACCATTTTGTATGTTTTTTTAAAAAAAAGAGCTACCATTTTGTATGTTATATATTTACATGTGGCCTATTAAATATATGTTATAAATTTTAATATTTATTTATAACGATTAAATCAACCTACGTCATTTTATTTACGACTAAAGTTTGCTTTGCTTATTGATTTCTAGAACTTCCAAAAAGTGTGGGTAATTTGGAAAAAGGCGAGATCAAGTCAGAAATAATAAAGCACTAGAAAAAAAAAATGTTGACTTTTCTTTGTCAATTCAATATATACAAACAATCATATATGAGTTATAAGTAATTTAATTCACTTACCGAATGGGCCACTAGTGCAAAGATTTCATTGTTTAGTTGTAATCGAGTTCAACACACTAAGAAAAAAAATCACTTTTGTACGAAATTTCTCTTTTTTTTTTTTTTTTTTTTTACTTAGAAACATTATTTTTTGGAAAATTGTTATGGATAGTAACTTTTTGAACACATATTATAACTATAGCATTTTTTAAAAAAATATTTCATTTATATTAGATTTCGATTTTATTTATTTAAAAATATCATATTACCCCTCTCTTTAGTATGTGTGAAAAATGACTATTTTGGTCATTTTATCGAGACCATTTCATTTTTTTTCTATATATGAAATATTTTTTTAAAAGTCTTATGATGATATTTTTTTTAGTTTTTTTGCTATATATGTAAAATCTCCTTGTTTTTTAAAATCAATTAAAATTGAGAAATTCGAACATATTAACTTCTTGATTGTGAATATATACTATGCTAAATTAAATTTGTTTTTATTGGTGTATATTAACTTTCTATATCTACGAGTATGGAGAAAGCTTATGTGCACTTCGGTTATCATTTAGGGGGTGTTTGGGCCACCAAGAATAAGGGAGGGGAATCGGAATGGGGATGATTCCCCGTGTTTGAGTCACTGGGAATCAATCCCCCATAATCACATTTTTCAAAAATTATTTTTTTTCATTTTCTCCACAACTACTTTTTATTCTCTCTAACAACTTTTCATATATTACATCACTAATTTTCACTCACATCATATTCATTATTTTATTTTTTTTCATAATCATTATCTTTATCTCAAACGCAAATAATCATTCTCCTCATAATCATTACCTTCACTCCAAACACAAATAACCATTACTCCATAATTATTCTCATCCCTAGTCTCCTCCTCATTACCATTCCCTCTTAACCATTACCATTCCCCTTGCCCCAAACACACCCTAAAAGATAAATTTTAAAATTTTATTTTAATAATGAACTCAATATTGGATTTAAATAGATTACAAGAAATAACTTAATTATAAAGAGAAAACTTAATATTTAACATAATCATAAAAAGAGAAAATAATATTAACTTAATTACAAAAAATAGGGGGGGAAAGGATACTCACCTAATTAAAAAAGTAACTAAAAGGAAAACGGTAATTGATAATCTATTCAAAAAAAATAATTATAAATATAGTCAAATTTTAAAATATTTATATCCATAATCATTAATACATTTTAATAGTGTATTATTAATACTCATTAATATAATAATATTATTATTACAGTATATTAATACTATCACTATGGTTACTAACTTTTTTGAAAATGGATCGAATGTATAATTATTTTCTTAATGTTCCCAAATTTAAAATATATATATATATATATTAAACAACTACGAGAGAAGATAAAAACTCCCCTAAAAAACCTTTAAAAAACTACGGTCCGAATGGATAGGATTTACACGTCACTCATTGGTTCAAACGACCCGCCGCCAACCGGCCCAACAAAGATGGAAACCCTAACCAAGCATAACCATCCACTTTTTCTAACCCTAATACCGCCACGTGTCAGTCACCTTTTACCCTCTCCTTTATCTCTCCTCCCCTCCTCCTTCCACTCTGATCCGGTTCCCCGTTTCCATCTCCGACCGCCATTAACACCCAATTGGAACCCTAAAATCCCCAATTTCCAAATCCCCAATCTGGATTTCACACAAATTTTTCTCCGGTGAATGTTGTCGTTTCACCTGAAAATGGTGAATCAATTTGTTCAATCCAAAACCTGGTTCCACAAGAGAAAAAAACTCTTCAATTGAACGATTCCAGATCCGTTTCCTCTGTGAAAATCTTTACATTCATCGAAATTTTTTAATAATTTTACGTTCTTGTTGTTGTTGTTGTTGTGTATATGTTTTCGTTGCATCGATTCGGTTGTAGACGGAAGAAGTGGCGGCGGAGATTTGAGATTTGAAGATTTGAAGATTTGAAGATTGGATCAATCGCTTCTCTGGATTTTTCGTTTTTTTTTTTTTTTTTGAATCTGTGATAATCTTGACGAAGGTGGCGAAGATGAATTTAGGCGCGGCGGAGGAAGAATCGCCGCAAGAGATTCATATTCCGGCAGAAATCGATTGGCAAATGCTTGATAAATCTAAATTCTTCTTTCTCGGTGCAGCTCTGTTTTCAGGTGTTTCTGCATCTTTGTACCCTATGGTGGTGTTGAAAACTCGGCAACAAGTTGCTCAATCGCAGCTTTCGTGTTTTCGAACCGGGTTTTCGCTCGTCCGCCTTGAAGGTTTTCGAGCTCTGTATCGAGGATTTGGCACTTCTCTAATGGGAACTATCCCTGCTAGGGCTTTGTATATGGGAGCTCTTGAATTCACAAAGAGTTATGTTGGAACTGCCACTGTTAGAATGGGATTTCCAGAAGCTTCTGCTGCTACAATCGCTAATGCAGCTGCTGGATTGAGTGCGGCAATGGCGGCTCAGCTCGTATGGACTCCGGTTGATGTTGTGAGCCAGAGACTAATGGTTCAAGGCACCTACAATCCCGCAGCTCCGAAACCTTCGTCGTCGTCGGTTCGTTACATCAATGGGATTGATGCATTTCGAAAAATCCTCAATGCTGATGGTCCCCGAGGCCTCTACCGAGGCTTCGGGATATCAATTTTGACATATGCGCCGTCAAATGCGGTGTGGTGGGCTTCTTACTATGTAGCACAGCGGCTGGTTTGGGGTGGAATTGGATGCTATTGTGCTAAGAAAGTTGATGATGGGAATGAAATTGTAGGTGGTGCTAATGTTTATAGACCTGATTCGAAGATGGTGATTGCGGTTCAGGGCGCGAGTGCGGCGATGGCGGGTAGTATCTCAGCTTTGATTACAATGCCTCTTGATACAATCAAGACTAGGTTGCAAGTTTTGGATGCGGATGAGAATGGTAGAAGAGGGCCAACGTTTGGACAGACATTGAGAAATTTAGTAAGGGAAGGGGGGTGGTCGGCATGTTACCGAGGTTTGGCGCCCCGGTGCGCATCGATGTCGATGTCGGCGACAACGATGATCACTACGTATGAGTTTCTCAAACGGCTATCAACCAAGAATCAAGAGGGTTTTACAAGCTGAACAGCAGAAAAAGATGAGTTTTCATGGAGTCTAAATGCTGAAAGTTGTCATTTTCTGTAACTGTTTCTGATAATTTTCGTTTTCTGAATTTCTTTTCCTTTCTTTTTTTAATCAATCTCCCTTGTTGATATAATGTAGGCTCTCAATGTTCATATATAATGTACAGAAATAGTTGCTTGGCTTTCTTAGTATTATTATTATTATTATTATTATTATTGATAAGATGAAAGTGTTACAAGAGAAGTAAGTCGTTTTGTAAGTCAATATACCACGAGATAAAGGAAATAATGTCATATCCTCTCGAGGTCTTAAGAGAGGGTGGATGGTTGTATAGAAAACATCAAAAGAGCGAAACTTCAAGTTAGAACCGATCGTTCATTGCTCTCTTGCACACAAATTATCGTGTTCAAACTCATCGATCATCCCCAATGTTGATTGTTCTTCGTATATTTTCAAGTTGATTTAGTGTTGTTAAATCTAACTGTAATTAGTACACTATCTCATGTTCAAAATTTTCAATCTACATTTGTTTCCCTAAAAAAGTGTTTCTATGAATTATTCTTAAAAGAATTTATTTCACGAGTTCATGGCTTGAATGTAGAATAAAAGAATCTGTCAGCTGAAAATTAAAATCTATCCAGATGAAATAAAAGATTATTCTTGTCAAGGTCAAAAGTTATAAATTATAATTACAAGATTCCATCTTCTAACAGAAGATTTCAAATAGAATTAAATCATAACACCCAGATAAGACATTCATGTACACTATAGTATAGTGGGCCTCCTAGCTATATATGATCTTTAGTGATAATTGAAATAATAATGGTAGTGGGACCTTGGGTTTCTAAATTCTAATTTTATGCTTGGTGGGAAAACTAATTGATGGCATTTGGTCACGATTACTGTCAAATCTAAAAGGTCCAAGTAAAGTTCTATTAAAGTCCTCCAAAAATTATTTTTAAAAAAATGATATGAATGTCTATGTTATTTCAACCATTTTCATAAGACATATTATTTAATTTAACAATTATTTGAATGTTAAAGAAATTCGTAGAAATAATATATATTTTACTTTCAACCTAATTTTACAATAGTAAGTGGCTATCATGAATCTTAATTTTAACTCAGTGCACTTTGCTTTTCATTTTATTCGTCAACGATGAAAGCCGCTGAACTTCAGACTCGAGTTGAGAAAGAGGGCTAGCCGGAATCGAATGTTCTTCTTGTTGTGTTGGGCCAGCAGGGGCAGGACATTCTAGAGCCCCAAGTGTCGACATTGCATTGACCGACGATTGGGAAATCGATCTCGATTCCCGTCTGGAACATTTCCGGACCCGCAGGCGTTT
>JBBMKA010000002.1:6817777-6833032 GCA_037833695.1 Sechiopsis laciniata | reverse complement strand
ATTTATGGAAATCGATTACGAACGGGAAATTTGAATTTGTTGAGAGGGTAAAGTCGGAATTGTGTTTTTTTGAGATCTCTGTTTTGAGATTTATCTTTCCGCCATTGCCG
Organism: Sechiopsis laciniata; assembly: GCA_037833695.1. Taxonomy (NCBI): domain Eukaryota; kingdom Viridiplantae; phylum Streptophyta; class Magnoliopsida; order Cucurbitales; family Cucurbitaceae; genus Sechiopsis; species Sechiopsis laciniata. Next base: position 6,832,922 of record JBBMKA010000002.1, on the reverse strand, counting down.
TAATTACGATCCTAAATAATAATATTCTTTTCTTTTGTTTCTTTATTTATTTTAATATAATAATATTCTTATGTAATTCGAGGGAATTTGTTATTGTTTCTTTTTTCTTTTCTTTTTTTTTCTTCGATGAATGGAATTTGTTATTGTTAGCAAATTATATCATCTTTATTTTTTTTTTTTTATTTTTTTTTTTTTTTAAATCAATTTTCATGATTTTAAATCATTCATTGTTTTTTATTGAATCTTATTTGATTGAAGTTATCAATTTAATTTGATTGAAATTATTAGTTGGCAAGTTGAAATGTGTTAATGTCCTTTTAAATTTTTGTTATATATATATATATATATTTTTAATTTTGATATTTATAAAATTTCTTTTCTTTTTTTTTTTGGTGTTTGGGAAAAATCCTTTTCAATCGATTTATAATATATTTTCTTTTCCCTAATGATTGAGTAAAAATTTTAGATGGTGCAATTACCATTTTGGTCTTATTGAATTAGTTCAACAATAATTAGAATAGGACTAAAATTATTTTTTTACATTTATAAGTGTTTAAATCTATTTTTAAGCAATAAACTATCTGATTTTATAAAAAAAAAAAAAAAATTGGTTCTTAAGTAGCAACTTATATTGCACTCATGACCCAAAATTTTTAAGTCATTTTTTACCACTCAATAAATTAATAATAGTTTATTCGAATTCATGACTTTTTAATCGTAACTACACATTAATTAGACACATTTTTATTTGGTATTTATTTATTGGTTTAATTTTGTCAAACTTGACATGATTCTAAAACTAAAGAAGTATTATAAAAAATTTAAAAAAAAATAAAATAAAGAAGTATTTATTTCAACCGTGATTTATCAAATTTAACCGTTTATCTCTGACATCGTAAGTTCTTCAATGTTGATCGCACACGTTATTCAATTGGCTAGCTATGAGTTTGGACTAAAAAGGTCGGTGGTTTGATGATTTCACTATTTAGTGGAAATTCAATTCAACACTATGGTTACAGGTTCAATACTGAAATTGATATTTAGCTCTCATTGAGAGCAGTTAAACCCTCTTCATAGAGTTTGTAGTCCTCCCTCTCCCCTATTTGTACTAAGAAAAAAAATTCAAACTCAATTTTATTTTTATTTTTTATTTTTTTGCCAGAACAAGTTTTAGGTTAAGTAGAAATTCAAAATTTTGTAAATTAGACTTGTTATTTTATGAAATTATTTTTTTACAAAATGTTAAAATTCAATCCTTATCCACTTTTCTCATTATTTTTATTTGTAATTCATTACCTAAGTCATAGTCGTACGTAAACTTTATGTCACTTTATTTTAAAGTAGCACCTCTCTCATAATTCATCTTTCAATTATTTATTTTAAAGGGTGAAGTTATTTTTTAAGAAAAAAAAATAATCTTTGTTTATTGTTATGATTTAATTTAAATCCATGATTTAACAAATATAAATTAAATAACAATTCATTTTTATTATATTATTTGTTTCCTTATTTTGGAAATTTGAACTTACAACCACATATGCCAATAATGGCACCTATAATTATATAAACATATAATTGAAAAACAATTAAGGGGAAAAGATTATACAAATAAGATAGAAGAAGAGTAAAACTTCCTAAAACCCTACTTAAATATATGTGTGTATTTGGTGCCTGAAAAATAGTTATAAAATAAAATTGTTAAAAAAAATAATAATAATTACTTTTGTGACACTAAATAATGTCACATGTGTTTAAACATGATTTTTTGATATATAAGAAAGCAGTTCTCATAAAAAATAAAAAAAAAGATGTGTATATCAATAATTTGTATTTATACATCAAGATATGATAATTTTATTGTATACATTAATAATTATGGGATACTTTAAAGTTTTGTATTTACCGTGTTATCTTATCATAAAGGTGATTGACCCAAAATTCTCTTAATACTTTCATCTCCAATGTGTAAAAAAAAAACACATTGATAATCATCGAACAATTATTATAGGTGGATTTTGGGCTAGCCAGTTCAACCAGTTCTAAGGAAAAAAAATACACACACAAGCTACCTGTAAATATCTTGGACCACCAAATTAAAAAGTGCGTTTTTCAAACTCCTAAAACTGCCATACTTGAAATGATGCAGTTTTAAACACTTTTGTGGGCTGAATTTTGCTATCATATCAGAACATTACTCATAAACTACCAGCTAAGATCATCAAAGAGGCAATTTGATCTTTTCTGACCATTTAAAGATATCAGAGTAGACTTGATCACCACCCAAATCTTCTCCTCGAGCCCCAGCTGCTATTCGAATTATGTCTTCGATCAACGCAAAGTTCCCCATGATATCGACGTGAGCGCCACTCTGTGTTCCTCGCCCTTCTAGCAAGTTTGATGGGGGAGAGTGATTGTATTCTCTAATGTATGTCTGGATTCCTGCAGGATTAAATCTGGTTTTCCCACGCCACCCTTTTGCACACATGTAACCAGCGCTTAGAACAGGCACGGTTTCGTCTCCGTCGACAGTGTAAACTCCGTCTTTCAGACAGCCATCTTCATCCCCCTCATTAGCTGCAGTATCAATCTGAAATGGAATGTAGCATTCAGCAGCAGGCGATAGCTTATAAACATAAGCTCTTTCGGTCGGTATTCCAACTCCATACAAAGAAAAGATCTCCATGTCAGGAGCATTTGGCAATCTGTAGAGCAGTTTGATATTGTACAAAGTTAAATAAAACAAAGACTGGATTAGAGTTTATTGACACCAAAAATAGCACAGAAAGATGGGAAAAGTGCAAGTCTTACAAAAATACATGACCATTTATCTTTTCCTGCAATCCTATCTCATTATTCATGGCGGGCCACTTCAATCAAATAGCACGAAGAGAGTTGAAAAGTGCAAGTCTAAGCCGAATGAAAAGTGCAAGTCTAAGCCCATCGGCGAGGTTCGAAAAGCCAAAGTCTCTTCCAAAAGAATAAAACAACGACACTTTTATCTTTTCCTACAATCCAACCTCACAATTTATATAGTCACTCAAGTACCATTTTTTTAAATCGAGAAATCGGAGCTTTGCTCCACTATACCCAAAATACATTTGATTTGGATGTCAAGAAAATCCGTAAGAAATCAATTCATAAGTAGGTGGACACCATGAGATGTAGGTTATTATAACAGAGATTATGATAACATGTATTTTGGGTAAAGGTTATTATAACAAAAGATTATTAAAATATAAAGTTTGATTATAACAGGGCACGAGTGTTATTATAGTTGGGATGAGTGATTATGGTTAATCCACCAGTTATTATAAGTGGTGGCCCAAACACAAGGTTAAGTAACAACCCAACCTAACCCACCTGTAAATGGAGGCCCAAACGCCCCTATAGATTTACGTATAATCAAGAAGGATAAATTTTTCACCTCGTCTCCAACGGGTTTGACCAATACTTGTAGTGGTTGTACTTTGGGTCATCTAGATTGTCAGCAATTCCAAAAGAGAAATGGGCACTCCCACGTTCCATTGTATGTGGGGCAACATAACGAAGTAAATCTATGATCGATCCAGCTGTATAAGCTTTGTAATCTGAGATTGCTCTGATACCCTCAATTCCCATGTCATGATATTCAGTCCAAACATCTTTGCAAGTAGCATTTGCAACATTGTGACCCTTGATAGCATCCTGCACGATAATAAGACGAGCAACATAAGACTTCTTTGAAGAAATCGTCGATATAACTGATTTAGGTTCGTTTTTCTTGCACAAGTACAAGGAGTGTGCAAGTTTTTCACTACAAGAATCAAGAAAATGAAAAGATCGTCGATTTATCCATCTGTGAAGGGGTATCCAGAACTGAATCAGTGGCAGGCTTCTTAGAAACTAAATGTTAACGGATGTCCCTGAAAGGAAATTCAACTTTAAACTCACCCACTACAAATTGTTTGAGCCTCGACATATTCGAAGCACAACTTTTATGAAATGATCTTATCCTATCCATAAAAAAAAAAAAAAAAAATTATGAAATATTTGGGTGCGATCATACAAGCACTGGATCCCATTAGAAGTAGCATGCTAGGACGAAAGTAGTACTAAATTGGGTGAATACTTGGAAAGTTCTCGTGTTGCACACGAAAGAAAAGATAACTTAAAAAAACAATTGCTAAAAGTTTACTCGATGGGACTTAGTGCTGATAACCTTTCGACACACTAGAATTCTACCCCTCACCATAGGGCAATCATTTGCCTAAAATTTTTTGAGTTCAACAACAATTGGAGATGGGGGGATTCGGACCCATAACCTTTAAAGTTACTAGGTCTTACATGATGCAACTAGAGCTCTGCTCCTTTTGACATCTAAATTACAATTACTTGAATTAAAAATCAATAGACTAAAGAAATGAGCCTTTACCAGAAACTCAATCCTCTCAATCTCAGATGAATCTGCATCTGCTACGTCTTTCCCAAAAGATATAATTCTTCCATAGTGAGCTTTCTTTGAAGAGGAAACCATATCTCCATCGCCATTATGACCTCCATTATGTGTATCGTTGTTTTTTTGCTTTCTTCTGCTAGGAGCATGGCCCTCTTCAGGTGACCAATCAAGGCCACCCCATATAATATCCCCACCTTTCGGTATCATTGACATGGTCGAGTCCCATGTACGAGTCATCTTCATTACATGCTGCAACGTTTGAATGCGAAATAGATCGTTGTCCAAGAAAAGTGGCGCAATAGCCCTGCATCATGGGAAGCAAGAGACATGAACTCTTTCAGACAACAAAAAGCTTAGGATTCAATGCTTGTAGATTTATAATCAGACAAAATTATTGTCAATGAAGTGAACTCGCAGAAATTAAAAGTTGTTATCACCTTATTTTACAGAGCAGCCTTGTGACTGAAAAAAAGTACTCCAAAATGTACCATATATAATTCTAAAAATTAAAGCCTTTTTCCATAGGAAATGATAGTGACTTGAAATTCATCCAGGCACACTAGGAGAAATCTACAAGCTAGAATTAGAGCCTTATAACTGTTGGCATAGACTAAGGTGACCTGAGATTTTTTTTTATCTGCAAATTTTCGGGTTAGCTTACACGCACCACCACTATTCTTACATAACGTACCGTCTGACTCTACAACATTTGGATTTCAAGGAAACTTGTAGAAAATTAATTCCCAACAATGAAGGTGGCCACTATGGATTGAACATTACTACACAACTTGCTACAACCTAGAGTATTTATGACATAAAAGTAGGTGTATTAACAACTTGAGTTAATTGAATTACACCTTTCACCCTAGACAACTTCCAAACTTACTACTAAAGATTCTTTTTTTTTTTTACCCTAACCATGAAAACACAGAGACATACACACAACAACCTAGTTAACCAACTACAGTGGAATTAAAGTTATAGAAACCTTGCAAATGCAATATCCTTAGCTTCAGCAGAGAAAAGCCCAGCAACAGCTTTGGGAACACCTAGAAAAGGTCCACCAATATTTATAACTGCTTTTATATGCTTGGCACACCATTCTGGTCCTCCCCCGCCACCCATTGGCGCTGGTGCTTCAACCCACTTCATAAAGTGCATGAAGTATAAAACGCCCATCGAATGCGGAATTATCACTGCCCTCTTCCCGCCATTCGTAGCAACCATCAATTCTATGTTACTTTTTATTCGGCTGAGGGATTGATCTCTAACCTTCATCATTTGAGAATTTAAATAATCAACAAACAGTTAAAAACAGCTAGTACTGCTAAAAATGGAACAACCTGGTTGACTGAAAAATGATCTATTGATGTGAACTATAACGTTGTATTCCACTCCACCAAATGATTACCTCTGTGTTCTGATATGAAATTCTCCAGTCATATGCAGCCATATACATAGTTTTTTCCTCGTAACCAATACGAGCCAAGTTAGCAATCATGACTGCCCACACAAAATAACCAGGAGCAAAATAGTCAGCAGCAACAAGCCCACTGACCGGCCTGACCCTGATTCCTGGAGGATCTAATCCAGTTTCGTTATCCAACGACATATGCTCTACCCAACACAAAGGTCTGCAAGGGAAAATGTTTAACCATTACACCAAAAAAAATTTAATTCAGTCATATAAAACCAACAAACAACTCCTTTGAATGTGCACAGAATCAAACAGTTCATTGCAAATATCTTAAAACACCAACAACTTCTGAGAACAAAAAGATCGGAATCCAGTAGACATAAATTATCTCAAGACCTCATACTATTTAGCTGCTACATATAGAACAACAACTAAGATCTAGCATTATAAATACAACTCTAACAATTATACAAAGAAACATTACAAAATTAAACCATCCAAATGAACAGAAGATTATCATATTATCATAATATCAATTACCTTTTGTACACTTCGCCGAATGTGCCGCCCCACAGACGCTTCCTGAACAAACCCTCTGCGCATCCATGGCCTTCCCAAAGCTCAAGCCCACCCGTGACAATCCCAGGCACAAACACCACAGGGTGCTTCACCTTCAACCCCTCTTTCTTCAATTTGACCCCTGGCTGATCCGGCAACGGTCCTGTAATTGCCTCTGTCACATACTGAGGCAAAGACGCAGGCATCGCATTGTACAGAAACAACAAGAGCCACCATGTTGTACAAACACACCCAACAAACCAGCAACAATTATCTACACAAGACCACCTTTTCTTCTCCTTAACTTCCTTTACTTTTCCACTAACTTTCTCCTTCTTATCATCATCTTCATCCTTCAGAACATTGGGATCTTTGTCCACCGCCTTTCGCCGACGAATCAAAGGCATATTTCCAAACCCCAAGTACTCAATCAACAAACCTCTATCTAAAAATTCACAAATTAACCATTCTACAACACCGTTAACAATCTCAATCTCAACCCCAATCTAAAATCTCTCTAACTTAAACGACGAAATTCCAACAACCAAATTTCATAAATGAAAAACTAAATAAATATATGCATAAAAATTGTTGAGTAATGAAGAACAAATGCGTCTTCTGAGCCCAGAAAAAGTTGCTATTCTAAGCAAACAAACAGCGCCAGTTGAAAGCTAAGAAATATACCCTAAAAAGCGCTTAAAATCCGCAGTTAAAGATAAATATAACCGAGAAATTGAAGCTTTGGCGTCACTTTTTGCAGTTACGAACAGAAGCTTGAGCTTATCGATCAATGGCGCTTTGGATCGTGTAGGAGTTGCCGACTGGTCTTAGCAAGATAGAAAAATTATGGCGCAAAATTGAAACTGGGCTCTACGTGTGAGTTGTTCTTTTCAGATTTTGACTGAAATGATTTTATAAAAAATAAAAAAATAAAAAATTGAATAATTAAATAATCAATAGTAATTATTTATAAATTTAAAAAAAAAAAAACAAATTATAAATTTGACATTTTTTGATATTACCTGGCATGATTCTATTAATTGGGATGTTTTGGTATTTTATATTTGGAGTACCATACATGTTTTTTGGTATAATTTGCATTTGGTCCTATATTTTAATGTGAAATTTCAGTTTTGTTCTTCTTGTCATTTTGACTTTTTTTTTTTTTTTTTACATATCTCAATTAAATCATTTATCATTTCCTGATTGAAAACTATTTGATACTAATTAAAAAGTTATTTGTGACATTGATTAAATATTATTACACTGATTAGACATGTCAAGAATTTCTTTGTTGTTCAAATTTATTTTAGATTTTTATTATTATATAAGAAAAATATCACTTTTTTTGCCTAATTCTTTTAATTAAATTCATCTAAATACTAAAATAACTGTTTCTTTCTTTTTTAGTTCAATAACTGAAAGATTGAATTCATGATCTTTTTAGTTCATAAATATATATATATATTAATGTTGTTTTTTTTTTTTGAAAACATATATTAATGTTGTTGATGTATTGCTATACAAAATAATTACTTCTATGAATCTAATAGTGTGCAGTATTTTTTTATTGAAAAAGAAAAAAAAAAAAAAAAAACTCTTTTAAAATATGCTCAATTGGTGCGATGTTCTTTTGTCACATCAATAATCTTCAAAAATTGAAGATTGGTATTGGTACAAAGCTTTTGGGAATCAAACATAAATTTAAAATTTAAAAATAATTAAAAAAATAAAACTAAAGTACTCATCGTTGATAAACCAATTACAAAAATGTTTGATTTTAAAATATAAAAATGAAATAATGTAGACAAATTTTATAAACTAAAAATGTAGTTTTTTTTTTTTGAAAACAAACTAAAAATGTAGTTTCTCCATATATTTTTATTGATTAATTGATTATGAAGATTCTCTTTTCCATGTCCGGATTAATAGCGGGTTTTAACATGCTAGGCCCAGCACGTGAAACATGTGTGCTACGTCGTCGTTTTGTCATAGATAGATATTCATATGGGCACAATAATTAATAAAATAATCTTTTTGTAAATTTAAATGATCTTTAAATTGGGTAATTGCATGTTTTTTATACATAAAAGTAGTTACATGTTGAGTTATGCTAAATATTTAAAGTTTATGGTATTATAAGTTGTTGATATTATTTGCTAACCAATTATTTTGATGGGTTATTATTTAAAATAAAATTATTTTAATGGGTTGATGTAGCCTTTTATTTTTATATATTTTTTCAATATAGATTGGGCTACTTTTCAATATTTTCGTAAAAAAACATGCTAATTATATAAAAGTTCAAATTATTTTAACTTTTACTAAAACACAAATCCATGCGCTTCTTCAATTTAGAAGTTGCATATTCGAATGCTTCAAACTTTTGTATTGTTGTACTTCTAAAAAAATGTAATTTTATAAAAATTGTAAAATATATATATCACTCATTGATATGCAATGACTACAAATTTAATATAACTTGTTAAAGTACGGTACACTACTTACAACCCATTAAAATACATTATTAAAAATATTGTTGGAAGTGAATTAAAAAAACTAAACAGAACAAATGTTATTTTAAAATTCATATATTTCACTCTGGTTATATGAATTAAAAAAAAACAAGGTTACAATTCTTTTTTCTTTTTTTTTTAAACAAGGTTATAAATATTGTTTCCAATTCTTTTTTATCGATTTTCTAATCAAATGTTTATGGAAACAATCTAAATAGAAAAAAGTAGTTTTGAAAAGAAAAAGAAAACTACAAATTTAAATGTTTCCTTCAATATTTTTTCAATAAAAAAATGTTTCCTTTCAAATATATATATAATATTTAAGAAAACCATGATGAAAATTGTGTGAAGAAAATATATTATCTACGACTACGAAATAATGAGAAGTTATTGGATTATTTGGAAGAAAAAAAAAATCGTTTTGATAATATATAATTTGATATTATTTAGTAATAGCTATTCATATGGGCCTTATAAAATTGGTCTATTGGGCGGCGAACGGATCGACCTTTTTCTGTTGGGCTTGGGCTGCTGTCATGACTTTATTAACCAACATTTAATCTCTTTTTTGAAGATAAAATTAACTAACAAGTTATTTTTATGACTCGAGGAACATAAAAGTTTGAGATGGAAGCGAAATTAAGGATTGCCTGAAAAGCCGTCTCGAATCTAAGTCTTTGAAAGAGAGTATACCTCCAAAGTTTAGGCGCTTAAAAGACTACCAACATTTAATCAAAACTTTATTTACTATAGGTGAAAGTTAATAAATTATCACTATAATTTTATATATATATATATATATATATAAAATATATTACTATATTTGATTTATGGATGACTAGACGAGCCGTGTTTGTTGCTTATGTGACACTATTTGATACTTTTATCTTTTATTCTTAATGAACGGATTTCTCCTTTAAATTGCAAAAAAAAAAAAAAAAAAAAAAGTGAATACAAATATGCCATGTATAATGTATATAATAAGTAGTAATAAGTAGAGATTGTTTATAGATTTATGAGTATTGCAACTATTTCTCATTATTTAGTAGAAGTTCAAATATTAATATGAAGGTGGGTCAAAGTAAAACAATAAACACGAGAATAAATAAATAAAAGTAAAATAAACGTGACTTAACTAATGAAGATTTTCGAAATCTCCCTTTTTTTTTTCTTTTTCTTTTCTAAAATGACAATATCATGCACTAAACCAATATGTACAATCCTCCCAAACAAAATCTAAAGACATGGCTAGCAAGTTTGCAACTTCATTGCAAGACTTAACACAAAAATATATGGAAACATTTCCTACTAGAAACGTGATCTCCTTAATATCAAACAAACTATTTTCAAGTTATGAAATAATCTTTAGGATCATTTCAAATATGATCGATGACAACTCAAACATCAGATTCCATTAAGATATCAGTGCGATACAACTTTTTGTTATATTCATCGGCTTTTGAAGATCTTCCCTAATAACCGCATATTCATAGTTCTATCGAGAAATGGAGAAATTTCAAGTGTTAATTTGATAACATACAAGTAGAGATGTCCACGGGGCGGGGATTCCCCGGCGGAGTCGGGTTCCCCGCGGGGAATTTTTTATTTTTATTTTTTACATTTTTTAAATATTTTTTTGGACAATAATTTTAAATAGTTAGATTTTCTTAGAAAATATCTATAAATTTCAACTATAAATGTTAATTATTAAAGAAAAATATTCATATGAATAGATAATTTCATCAACAAATATATTTTTATTTAAAAATTAAAGGAGTAAAGTATAGAAAAAAGTATTAAAAAAAAAAAAGACGGGGCGGGGATCGGGGAAGGGGAATACATTCCCCGTTCCCTACGGGGAAAATGGACACCTCTACATACAAGTTCAATACCGCACAATTCATCCCACTTTTCTTCACTAGGTAAAGCATGTCGAACAACGTCGAGGTATTAAGCTTATAGCACCCTAGGAAGGAATTTCATTGGAGATCCTCACATTGTCCCATATTGAAACAAAGAGAAAATATATATATTTTTTAATAATATATAAGGTGGGAGAATGGAACCTCTGACCTCGAGATCGTTTATTTTATTTTTTTTAGTACAAGAGAGACCACACAAAGAGGCTACAAATACTGATCCTAGGGATCAAACCCGTGATCATCATCACGCCATCAACCCTTTCTGTACCTAAAGGCTGTTTAATGTTATTATTGATGATTGATAAACTCGATTTAAAAAAAAAAAAAAAAAAAAGTACTTGAATAAATAGTTTACTTTTTTTTTTTAATCTTTTTTATTAGATTACAACAATTTAGGAGTGGGAGATTCGAACTCATGATTTCTTGGTTATTGGGTATACACGAATGTCGTCAAGCTATTGCTTCTACTGACAAATAGTTTACTATTTGGGCGTGCTATTTTTGTTCTTAAGAAATGAAATAAAATATATTATTCATTGTATGTTAATTATATAAATGTATCTAAAAATAAAAGTAGAAACACATCATATCTAGTGATTAAGGTAGTTCATAAAAAAGCAAAAAGTTCATTTCTTTATATCATTTTGGAACCCTCACTTTTTCCACTTGCATGTGCAACAGTTATGGTATACTTAACCTGCCAAATTTAAGCAAAGCATAAAGCCATAAAGTTTTTTGCTTTTTGTAATTTTTATGAATGATAATAATACCAAAATTGAAAATAATAATAATAAACCATTCCCTTGAAATCACAAACAGGCCAGCCTTTTAGTCTACAAATTCCAATCTTAGCTTGCAAGGAGACATCCCAAAAAAGTGAAATCATAGCTAGCCAAATATTTCTAATTGTATAATATAAAGTTTCAAAAAAAAAAAAAAGTTAAATTGATATATTAAACATGTTATTATAAAGTTTTATTAGGACTTAATCTTTGGAAAGACATAATCCACGCTTGTCACCCCAAAAAACAGCATCCTCATTATTATGTTGTTTAATTTTTTTTTAACCAACTAGATATTCTTTTAAAAAAAACCAACTAGATATTAAAACAAGTCTCTCAAATAATATGAGAGTTAAATATCAATTTTCGGATTCAAACTCGTTACCGTGAAGTTGAAATAGATTAACACCAAACAAGATAATCAACTGCACCACCGACCCATTCAATGATATTGAAACACGTCTTTCAATTATATTCTTATTACATCGTGTTTTTTTATTCTATTAAAATTATGAGATATTATATTTTTAGTCCTTAAATTATGAGATTAAACATTTTTACCTCTAATATTTTTATGTTATATTTGATTTTAAAAATTAAATTTACGTGAAAAATATAATAATCACTTCATTGATATATTTAAACTTAAAATTAGTTTAATAATCATTTTAGGTAACTAATGACTACAAGTGAACATTATTGAGATATTTAATGTATAAGTGTTCAATTTGAAATCTATTGACTAAATTGAGATTAGACCCCAAATTTAATATCAAATGGGTTGGTAGCTCGATTGGTTATCTAGTTTGGTGTTAATTTATTTCTATTCCACGGTCACTATTTGTAAACGTCGTTGGTCGATTGGTAGCTAAGAAGATTTTGTAAAAACTAAAAAGATTATGAATGAAATATTTTGCGATACTTATTTAGAGCTAGAGGTGCACAAATAACCCGACAACCCGAGAAACCCGAACCAACCCAACCCAATTTGACGGGTTGGGTTGGGTTAAATACATAAATGGGTTGGGTTGGGTTTAAAATCATGAAATTTTCATGGGTTGGGTTGGGTCAAGGGTTGACCTAAAATTAACCTAACCCAACCCGACCAACTTGAATTTATTATTCAATTAATTTTTTTTTTTTTTACCTATAACATAATTATTATGTTATTTAATTATTTATATTATATGTATAAGCATATTTCTTTTATTTAATTATTAATGCTAGACTTTTTATTTTTTAATATTTTTTAAACTTTAAAGCTATTGATAAGGTTTTGAAACTAAGTAAACTTGAATTTCGCATCTACAATAAGAATCTACTTATGTTAATGTTCGTCCCAAGTTTCTAGGAATAAAAAAAGTGTTAGAGATTGCTTATTGAATACATTGCTTATCATGATGAACTTCTTTAATTTTAGGTTAGTTGCAAATTTATGAACTCGATAACCCAACCTAAAAATAAAAGGTTGGGTTGGGTTGGAGAATTGATCAATCTGAATTTTTGGGTTGGGCTGAAAATCACTCCAACCCAACTCAATCCATGTTCACCCCTATTTAGAGCGTACTCTTCTACATTTATTTATATTCAAATATTGCGAGACTAAATTAAATTGTCTCATTAATTGAAGTGCACATCAACTTTTATTTTTTATTTTTTTTGAATTCAACCATGTTTAAAATTTGAATTCTAGTACTAATGTTTAAAAAAAGAATTGTACTGAAAAACGATGTTTATTAGGAAACAAGGAAAAGACAACTTCGTACAAATAGAATCATTGTGTTATTTCTCAAAAAAAAAATTAATAATAAAAAAAAAGAATCATTGTGTTATTAGTTAGAGAAATAAAAATCACACTATATTGTGGGTTGGATTGTGTTTGACAGGTTTTTGTTTGTCAGGGATAGGGACAATTATCGCCTCCATCCAAACACGCCGTATTTGTGGGGGGCGATAGCAAACGGAATGACTCCAAATGGATACACACTCGAAACTCACATGTTTTTGTTGCCATAAAAGATTTATTTATTTATTTTTCCATTTTTTTGTAGGTTAATTATATGTGTGGTTTAAAATGTTTGTCATTTTCATGACATATTTACTTGATCAAATTATTTGTTAAAAATGTAATCTAATAGAATGAAAATTATAAAGGAACCGGATTTATTGGGATTGGTAGATAAAGGAGCCAAATTTCAGTGTTGGATTAAGTCAATTTAGGGTAAAGATTCATCTCTCTTTAAATTGATTCTTCCAGTCTTAATTTTGAAAGGATCGTGCATCTCAATAGTTGTAATACTCCAAGTGTTATTCTCCAAAGTTCATTGAAGTTAATTGTTGTGGAGTTGACGATGTTCATTTGACATTTTTTGAAAATTTCATATTACAAGGTTGTTAGAGCTATGGTCTCGGCTTGATTCGTTACTAATTTAAGTTACTTTTATTGTTGATTATACGTGTTTTTGGTTGGTCACCCTCCAAAATGTCGTTCGGGACTAATGCCAGGTTATGAGAGTTAGTCCCATTTATAGTTTGATTTCAATAGAGAAGTTAGGTTGTAATTTGAGTTATGTTTAATGAAAGTTACTGTTTGTTATATATATATAAATAAACTTTATAATGATCATGGCTAAAAAAACAAATAATAATCTTTCTAGATTGATTTAATAATCAATAATCTTTCTAGAGTGTTAACTTACATCATTTTCATTTGTTAAATATTAATAAATGTTAACATTAAATAATAATCTTAAGGGACCAAAATATTAGTAGTCTATCTATCGAATAATTTATTTCATATGGATTTTACTTACAATTAAACTAAATAGCATCAGATAGTTCGATAAGTGAGTATTAATTTATGTTTATCTATTTTAAAATAGATAAACAAATTGGATGGTTATTTTTTTCCCTTTTGAAAAATGAACATTTAATTTATACATAACTCGACAATTAAAGCATTAATAACATTTTAAAATTTGAAACCCAAATTTCTACTCCAGATTTTTAAAAATATCACATGTACACATACCCTCTATAATTTTGATGGTTAAAAGGCAAACCAACAATTTTTGTCAAAATTATGTTCCGTTTCTTTAACCCAAAAAAAAAAAGGTTTAAAATAAAGAAAAAGACAAAAAGAACATATAAGGAATATTTTGGATTTTGGTAAAACAACACAACTAGCAACAAAAACGGTGCGTAGTAGTGCTTCGGTTCCATACCTTAGGTTCGGCATGGACATAGAAATGGAGCCATTTAATTTATCTCAAGCCGAGCCGATTCTTACGCGGCTCGGAAACTTTTCCTTTACTCTGCCAAAATCACAGCTCATCTCTTGTCTTTTTCTTATAACGTTAATTGTGTGTGTGTTGTTTTTTTGAGTATATATGAAGGGAGGAAGGATAAATATTTTTCAAGATTGAATTTGTGATATTAGTGTTGAACTAGTTTATAATTAAACAATAAAATTATTGTGTCACTGACCCATTCGATTTAATGTTAATTGTGTTAGC
>JBBMKA010000002.1:6799245-6817677 GCA_037833695.1 Sechiopsis laciniata | reverse complement strand
TCCTAATTAAAGTTACCTTGATTTTTATTTTAATATTTAATATAAAATGCTAGCTTGAACAAAAACCAACCAAAACAGTGATATTGGTGTTGAACTAGTTTATAATTAAACAATAAAATTATTGTGTCACTGACCCATTCGATTTAATGTTAATTGTGTTAGCATTTCTATTCATCCTAATTAAAGTTACCTTGATTTTTATTTTAATATTTAATATAAAATGCTAGCTTGAACAAAAACCAACCAAAACATGGTTTGCCAATTCAAACATAACTTCAATAAGTAAGGCATTTTTAATAACGATTTTGTTTTTTGTTTTTAAAATTTAAGTTTATTTTT
The DNA here is from genome assembly GCA_037833695.1 of Sechiopsis laciniata. NCBI lineage: Eukaryota > Viridiplantae > Streptophyta > Magnoliopsida > Cucurbitales > Cucurbitaceae > Sechiopsis > Sechiopsis laciniata. The sequence goes on along the minus strand of JBBMKA010000002.1, from coordinate 6,817,338 downwards.
ACTTATTCACATTTTCTATAATGTATGAATACTTTCTTAAAAAAGTATGTGAATGCTAACCAACATTTAAAAATAAGAAAGCTATTTTTTTGTTTTCAAATTTTTGTTTGGTTTTATCAAATATATATGAGATGTAAATATCCAAGTAAGAAAATATATATGATAAGGTAGTTGTTGTAAACTTAAATTTTAAAAACCAAATGGTTATTGTTGGTTGATATAATTAAATTTACTCCAATCCATTAGCTTAACCTTTTGGATTGATTGGTAGTTTAACATAATTAAACATGTCCTATTTAAGAAGGAGCATTGTAACATTATTTGACATCGATTATTTGAATAAGAACTTAATTTTATTCTCTCTAAAATCGACATGGTATCAGAGCAGCAGGTCTTGAGTTCGAACCCCTGTTGAGTCATTTCTTCCCAAATTAAAATTAAATTCTACTTGTCGAGGCATTTCTCAAATTTCAAAGTCCACAAGTGAGGGAGAGTGTTTGTTGATAATTAAATTTATTACAATCCATTAGCTTAAGCTTAACATAATTCAACAGTTATCAAATAGGCCTGATATTAGAGATTCATGGTTCAATCCCTCACTTTTGTGATTGTTGGTATCGGTGACTGCACACACCTCGATTAGTATCATGAGATATTTTATTTGACTCTACAATATTTTGATGTTAAAAAAATTTATAAAAAAATAATTATTAAATAAGGTAACTGTCATGGATTAAACTGGTATCTTTTAAATTTTTAACGTCATTTTGAAATAAATATAATTAGTTAAGACATGTGTCATCGTACACATAATTTAACTAATTTAAAAGTCTTTACTTTTATATACAATAATTGAACTGAATTTAATGTACAATATTTAGATATAAGTTATATCATTAAACTTCAACTCAAATATTTGTTTTTTTAAACAAAAATATAATAACTTTTTTATTTTTTGGAGATACACAAATATAATAACTTAATAGCTAAGTTATGTATGCGTTTAGGAGTCGTAAATGTATTAACGATGGATTACAAAGGACCAAGTTTCAACATCAATAATAATTATGACATTACAAGTTTAAATTCATTCTCTCAAATAATAATAATAATAATAATAATAATAATAATAATAATAAAAAGCATGTCAACTAAAAAAAAAGAAAAACATGATATAATAAATAAAGTTAATGAACTATCATGAAATGATTTAGTAGTCAAAAAGATTTTTATGAGTATTTTAGTTGATGAGTTCAATCCCCACTTACTTAGAATCTCGCAACCTTGGTCAAGGTATGCAAACTGCTCGGGCCGTAAAGATATTATAGTCCTCGAAATAACTACCATGACAATCTAGTGGTTAAAAGAGTTTTAAGAAACCAAAAGTTTGTAGGTTAATCGATTTATGATGACAATTTATTTAGAAATTAAATTACAATATTTTTTTGAAATTCAAATGTTATAGGTTCATACAATATGTAACATAAAAATAGTCGAAATGCACGCAAACTGGCTCGAAACCACATATATAAAAAAGAAAAGTCTTCAAACTAAATACCAGAAGAAAATTAATATGTTGTCTTAGCTCTTAAGTATAGCTTTAAGTTGTGGGACATAACTGTCTTCTCATTCATGGTTCAATATGTAATATTTTACTCTAAAAATTATGAAAGTATAAGATTCAATTTGATAACTGACATGAACACATCCTAATCATAATCGATATCTACTTTTTTTTTTCTTCTTCTTTTCTTTTCTCGAGGTTGGAGGAGTTCTCATGCTTAACATTTATTACACTTAAAAAGAGCATTAAAACACAAAATCAACAATTAAATAACTCAACAAAAACTTTTAAATTAAAAAAATGAACTAACTCTAATGGCGAATCAAATCACCACAAGAAAAAAATAATAATAAACTAACGGAGCATTAGCCGACGATATATAAACCATCGATAAAAGATGGTATATTACAACGATCATTTACACCATCGACATATCAATTGTCGATGGTGTTAAATATCGTCGGCCTTGGTGCATCATGAGGTAATGGTTAAAATCAACCGTCAGCATTTACAATGAGAGATTGATTGTTGTCAAAATTGTCAACCTATGAAACACGAAAATATATGTTTCCCCCAAATTGAGAAAAATGATGGAAATTATTTTAAGAGAAGACTATTAGAGAATATGAGATTTCATCTCAAAACCAATTGACAATGAGAAGAATAATTCATATCTTTTATTGGACTCGCCAATCTTGTTTGAGCTTTATGGACTCCGATACTATATTAGAGAATATGAAGTTCCACCTCAAAATCAATTGACAATAAGGAGAGTAACTCATATATTTTATAAATGCTTGTAGGAATCTCCACTTTTTTCAATGTGGGATATTGTGAGATTCTAACAACGACTAGCTATACTGTAGACTATTACATTAAGTAGGCCGACAACTATCCCTTACCATCGACCTATATTGACATTTAAATATTTATTATTAACATAATCGGTATATCCCTTCTAATATCTAAAATTGCATAACTCTTTATGTAATTGTCACAATAGAACCCCACTTTCCAATGTTTTGAACGTCGGCATATAACTTCAGAGATCGACGGTTCCTAAACAGTCAGCGTATTGAAGGATAAGCTGATGGTTTACAACCTATTGGTACGAAATGTTGACGGTTTGAAAAAATCGTCAGCTTATCCTCCTTTGACGCAAATATGTGTCGACGTTTTACCCGATGTCCAAAAAATCTTAGCTCAAAGGTAAGACGATGGTTTTTTAGGCTTTCACCGACGATTCTTACCATCAACTCTATATTTTTCTTGTAGTGACTTCATACTTATTATATATTTTTTCATTCATTCAACAAAAAAAAATTGTGTAGTGTATCAATCCCAACTCAAATATGGTTATTGTATTACCTCAAATATCTATATTCAATAAATAAAAAATAACGTAAATATAAATATTTCTAATAAAAAAGTAATTTGAAGAAATTAAAAATAAAATTTTAATTATTCTTTATGATGAAATTAAAATTTTATGAAAAAAAGGAGATATTTTTCCTTATAATTATTATTATAGTTTTTGTTTGGACCCTGTTTTGTTGGTAGTACACGTGAGTCGTGGGTCACCAACCTCGTGACTGAATCATATCAAATTCCCCCAAACACACACAAAAAAAAGCCTCTCCTCTTTTCCCTCTTTCCACGGCGGCGGCGGCGGCGGTGGCGGCCCACGGTTGCATTACGCATTCAAAACCTAGCCATATAGGCCGGCTCAACGCCGCGCCGGTGCCGAACAAGCGTTACGTAGCGTAGAGCCTTGTCCTCTGTACGTGTACGAGCTCAAATCTCGATGAAGCACAAAGAACAGTGAGAAGAAGAAGAAGAAGAAGAAATGAAGCCATTGAGTGTTTTTCACTCCTCGTAAACTTGCTTTCACGCTGATCATCGCAATCGAAAAAGCAACAAAAGCGAAAAAGGTAAAGAAATTGATGTTAAAGGTTTGAATGAATGCGATTGAATTAAGGAAGAATCGGATGAGTTTTTGGTGCTACGAAACCCTCTTTCTCTAATCCCGACGATTTTTCTCGATTTGATTCGAAATCGATTCGATTACTTTCAATTCAATCGAGCTTTCTTCTTCTTTTTCTTCTTCTCTGTAATTTGTCTCTTTCTCTTTCTATTGGACCTAGGTTGAAAGTTATGGAAAGCGACTGCTCGACGTGATCGTTTCCGAATCGATCTTTTGCCTTTTTTTCTTGTCCGCTTTAATCCGTAAGTGCTGAATAGTTCATTCGATTCTCTTGCTTTTACTTTCTGTTTTTTGTTTGTTTGTTTCTTTCACTGCTTTGTTTTGTGTTTACTTTATGATTCCGTATTATTCAGCCTTTGATTTGTGTTTCTTTTTGTTACTTTTCTCTTTTTGATCTTGTTATAGCTTATAAGAGACAAGATCTTGTGATTTCGCACAGTGATTGAGCTTCTCGAACTTGTGAAAATCCTGTGGATTGGTGCTTGATACCGAAGATGTTGACGTGTATAGCTTGCTCGAAGCAGCTCAACAATGGATCTCTGCACCAGCAGGAGGGAGAAGATTCCGTTGCTACACCGAGAACTAAACAAACAATCAAGGCTCTAACCGCTCAGGTATACATTCTCATTCTCAGTTACGAGATTCTGTCACTATTCTCAGAAATTTCAAGGAATTTGATTCCGTTGCTGGTAACTTTGCGCAATTTTGAGCGAGTTTTCTCTTCTGGAATCGCTTTTGATTGAACATTTTGAAGATATTTGTTCACTTTTGTTTACAAGTTCTTTCACTTTCTTGTGAATCATAAAGAGAGCTAGGTAACTGTTGGATGTGAAATTGATAGTTTCTGCATTGTTTTTTTAATTTCTTGAAAGTTCATTTTACTGTGAAATTGATGTTTATGACCGAAATTATTTCTTCTACGTTCAGATCAAGGACATCGCACTGAAGGCATCGGGAGCTTACAAGAACTGCAAGCCATGTTCAGGTTCATCAAGTGATAACAGCAAGTATAAAAATGCAGAATCTGATTCTGCATCCGATTCGGCGAGGTTTCATTGTTCCTACCGGAGAGCTGGGAGTGCAAACTCCACACCAAGGCAATGGGGAAAGGGAATGGAGTCCAGATTGAAAGCTCTGTCAAGTGGGGAAGGGACTCCAGCTTCGGGAAGTGGACGAACTGAGATTGTTTTCATGGAAGAAGATGAACCAAAGGAATGGGTGGCACAAGTGGAGCCTGGTGTGCTTATCACTTTCGTTTCATTTCCGCTGGGAGGAAATGATCTCAAACGGATTCGTTTCAGGTAAATCATTTGGAATTCAACTGTTACTGAAGATATTAGATACCTATTTGGCTATTTGTCTGGATGTGGATCACTTGTTTGTCAGCTTGTGTTGGTAGTGACGATTGAGATTTAAACACTTCAGCAAAAAGCCCTTTGTAAACTGAGGTCATTTTTCTAGGTGATTTCTGTAGTTTTGTTTGTAAGATGAAGTTTCTGACAGTGAAAATGTTTAAACGGTTTATTGTCTGGTGGAATTATATCCAACCTTGACCTGTTGAACATTCTTTTAAATGCTTCCCATATAGATCTGTAATTACCTGTCCTGTAAAATAAGCTTAGGAGGTTGAATCTTATGGTTTGGCTTGGATTATAACATTTACTTCATTCCCTTTTTTCCATGCTTGTGTGTATAAGAAACATGAATTTGAGTGGTTCTACGTATTTATGATTGGTTGCTAACTGCTGTTTCTTTTCGTCGGTCAGCCGAGAATTGTTCAACAAATGGCAAGCACAAAGATGGTGGGCGGAAAACTTTGAGAAGGTTATGGAATTGTATAATGTTCAGCAGTTCAACAGCCAAGCTGTTCCCCTCCCACCATCCCCTCCTCGATCGGAAGGCGAGGTGAGTTTCAAGCACATTACTAGTTGTGATAAATTGTCAATTTGTTTCTGCAAGAAACTGTTAATCATAGATTTTGTTACATGATTAATATGAGAGCTTATTCCAATCCAGGCCTCGAAGGCTCAATCTGCCAAGGACAGCCCTGCTACTCCACCTTTGACGAATGAACGCCTTCCTCAAAACTCCGATCGCCCATTGGGAAATTCGTCATCAGAATCACGTGATCACCATCCTAACCAACCCCCTCACTGTTATGGTTTAGGTGGTTTAGCTTCATCCATTAAACCCTCCAGCGCTGCAAAGACCGAAACATCAGATGGTTCTGTGAGGAGCAGTGAAGGAGATCAGTCAGAAGAAGAGCTTTCTGTTAGTAATGCCAGTGATTTGGAGACTGAATGGATTGAAGAGGATGAACCGGGAGTCTACATCACTATCCGGGCTCTGCCAGGTGGCTCAAGGGAGCTAAGACGCATTCGATTCAGGTATTAAATTTTCTTAACTGAGGATAATATATACACTTTTGTTAAATCTCTCAATTTTTGAGGGTTTCCTCTCATAAAACTCAAAAGCAGTTATAGAAATTAGACACTCCCTGATATCCTAACAAAATTACTAAGCAAGTCTATATTACCGTAGAGAAGTAAGTCTTGAACAAATTGAGGTCCTACAGAACTTGGGTTTCATGTTTGAGTTGGAAATGCTAATTCAACTGGCTGAGACATTAGATCCTCAACCAAAAAAATCAGTGGCTCGAATTCTCTCATGATATTGTTTAATAGAAACTTCATGGTATGACCTAATATTAAAAGAGGGTCTTAAGGATATAAGAGTTATGAGTTCAATTCATAGTGACCACCTTTTCAGTTTTTTTAAAAGTTTAAGGTGAGACGCAATAGCCTTCTGGGACTTAGGCTTAATGCGCAAAAGAACACGGTGGACAACACTATATAAGAACATTCATAAGGAGCAGAAATATTTTAAAAAAAAATTACTTTAAAGATTAGAGAATGCTACTTTTTTTGGTTAGTAAAGATAAAAAAAACAAAACAAAATTCAGAGCTAGTGTGTGTATATATATATATAATTATAGAAAGGCAGCACATACCTTCTACCTAAGCCTTGCCTATTCAATGTGAGGTGCTAGACCTTTGCCTTAAGCCTAGATGTGCGCCAGACAAGCTTTTTAAAACATTGCACCTACCAAGAAAACAATTTCATACGAGTTTTTTTTATATTGATGTTGTAGGGTCAGAGGTATGCTGGTGAAAATAATTGAGGTGACCATAAACTGGCCTCGACACCGATATATGAAAAAGGAAATATTGTTAACCGAAAAAGTATACAGTTAGAAATGCATGTGTTGTCAATTGTTATATGTTCATTTTGTTCTGTTAAGCTGGAAACCATAGTAGCATGGTTTATTTTCAGAATGACATTAGATCTTTCACCTTGTTTTCTATTCATGCAAAAAACTAACCCTTGGTTTGGTTTGTTTCGATGCAGTCGAGAAAAGTTTGGAGAAATGAACGCGAGATTGTGGTGGGAAGAAAACCGAGCGAGGATACAAGAACAGTATTTGTGATGAGAGGGGGTAACTCCATGGAATTGCATCTCATTTTCCTCATTAGCAAATGGTGTTTTAGTTTGCAGATTGTAGGTTGTTTTATTTACATATCCTTTCTCTTTTAATTTAGACTTATCTATGTGATTTAAAAGATATAAACATTGTTTAAGTTGGTGCTCTTAGGGGAATGGTTTAGAAAAAGATGATAGTTGAGATAACATAATCTAATACCTGCTGAAATATTTCTTGTTCATTTTAGAGAGAAACTAATGGTTTATTGTAAATTTGGGTGGGACATGTCCAAATATATTTATTTTCATGGGCTTTGAATGGCCCATTTAGCTCTCTGTTTTTGAAGCCCATTTCAGGCCCAAACTTCTCGGCCCTGATTGAGTTTATGCTGGGCCTCTCCTTGAATGGGCTTGGATTGGAGACTGGTCACGAGGGGAACGGAGAATATGTTCCTTTTATTCTATCTTCTAAATCGATTTTCTTTTTTTAATCAATGGTATATTGTATATATAATTATTAATCTATTATAAAGGTGATGAATAGAAAAATATTATTTTTCTTTCATTTTTAGTCTGTATATTTATATTTGATATGGTGGGTTAGTAATTGTTAATTTTTTACTTACAAAATAATGACTAAAGGAGAAATGTTCGAGTAGGAATCTGAACATTTTAGATGCAAATAGTCCATTTGCATCTTAATTCTTTATTTTTTAAAAAAATTTATTTTAAATTTGTTTGTTTTATTTAATGATGAGAGAAAAAAGAATGAAAATGTAACTTAGGATAGTTAAAATGAACTCTATTTAAAATCCAAAATTCAAAGGTTTTTAAATCTATCCATCAGTGGCATAAATGCTTTTAATAAATTAGGGGTCATGCATTCAAATTTTCATTCTTAATTATTGTTGAACTAAAAAAAATTATCAATTATATCATTTTTTTTAAACCGTTGGATCATATTAATTGTAATTTTATGCTCTTTTTAATGGTGGTTCTCACTTCTCATTGTATAATGAAATAATGTTTTTGAAAAGTTCAAACAATCATATCACATTTTCTTTATTTTTTAAACCGTTGGATCATATTAATTTTAAATTTATGCTCTTTTTAATGGTGGTTCTCACTTTTCATTGTATGATGAAATAATGTTTGTGAAGAAATAGTTGAAGAGTGCATGTAAATTGACAAAAATACTCGTCGATAAAAAATATATATGTATTTAAATGTCAAGTAAATCACCACTATAGATTAAATTCATAATCTCTTTAAATTCTAGAATCATATTTGACTGCTCCACATGATCAATCTTATAGTAAATTCATCCAACAAAAAGTAATAGAAAAAACAAATTATTCTTTACATTCATCGAACCAAAAAAGGAATAGAAAACAAAATAAAAGATGGTGGAAAAAGTAATTCCATTGGTATGATAAAACTTTATAAAAGTTGAAAGATTAAAGTTAATTTTGAGCATATTTCACATGATCAAGAAAAAAAAGAAGATAAGTTTTATTCCTCTACCACATGCTATTCTAAGCCCTTTAAGACATGTCTAAACTTTTTTTTTTTTTTTTTTTTTGCATATTGGTTAACAATTGGAGGCTGCCTCCCACCATCATCCATTCTCATTATGATTTCTCCTTGTGTGGCAATTCTTGGTCCCTATGGATAAAATTGCAATTCATTTCTTAAACTTTTTTTTAGATCTGAATTAAGGGATGTTTGTTTGTTGAATTTATAGAGGATTTAAAATGATTATTTATTAATTATTCTTAAAAAAAACTACATCTAAACGAGTTTTTGTAACTAGTCAGGATAACTTTCATTTGTATTATTAAAAATAATTCATCATTTTTATTATTCATTTATAACTTGTCAAAATAATTCATTTTTAACTACTCATTTCTAATAGTTCTTTTTAATTACTCATTTTAAATTCACATCCAAACAAGTTATTGTATCTAACCTCCTCTACATAAAATCACATTTAAATGAATTTTTTGCTACAACTCGTAATTTCTAACTACTCTTTAAAATAATTCCTTCAACTAACTGTTCATCCATACACCTTTTATAATTCTTTATATTTGGAATTTATTTTGAATGTTATAAGTTTAAATTTTTATTAAGTGTTTGAGGTTTTAAAAGAGACATACTTAGTTTTCAAAGTCTAACCTTGATTTCAATTTGACCTTAAAATTTTAAATTGGTTTTGAATTGATTCTTTTAGTTGAGTTAATTCTTAAGTAACCTAATCCAAGGATGAGTGATAGTCAATACATGCTTAATTTATTTAATTTTACTTTAATTAACATCTAATTTAAAATTTCAAGAACTACTTGGATGGTGAAATTCAAGTCTTGGGATCAAATTAACCATGGTGAGTTGACTTAATAGGTATATGTGATGACATATTTATTTTTGACAATCATGCAAATATGTAACCTGGCACAAACATTTATAGATATAAAAAATATAATATTGAGATCCAATGTGTCCATTTTAAATCCCTAATGATCAAATAGAAACTAAATTATCATCTTTAGGATCCAAAGTGTCATATTGAAAATTTTAGTGATCAAATAAGAACTAAATTCAAATATTAGGGAAACCAAAAGTGTATTTTTATCTTCATTTTTTTTCAATCTAGGTTTTTTCTTTCCTGGATGTTGAAATTCTTTTGATTCTAGTAGCATATGCTTTATAGGTTCTACTTGCAAATGGAACTAAGAAAAGATAATTAATTATAGATAGCCCACTATTTTGGACTTTGGCAAGGAGAAGATGTTTGTTGTTTAGATCATAGTTAAGAGAAAAATAATGAAAAACAGCTTTTTGCAACCAATTAATTTGATGTGTGTTGGTGTCTAGCTCATAGTTTCTTTACCTTTATCAACCAATTAATTTGATTGTGAAAAAAAAGAAGAAATCTTTTCATGAATTTTGAGAGAGAGATAAATTTACTATGTGGGGGTGAAAAAGTTGTGGAGTGAGAAACAAAAACAAAAGAAAAAAAGCACATGGCTTTTTTGAAATACCCTTTTGTCTTTTGCTCACACATAACTGAGAACAAATTGTGTGCAACCAAGCTTTTTAAACCAATCTCACCTTATTTATTTCCATTTTTTAAAAAAATTATACCCCTTCCCCTTCTTTAATCTCCTCTCACTTGCACTAAGTTATTTTCTTTATTCTAATTGAGAACAAATTATGTGCAACCAAGTTTTTGAAATTGAGTTTGGTTGAAAATGATATATTAAAAAATTGAGAAGACCATTCAACATTTATTTTTATTTTTATTTCTTTTATATAACAATATTGGAAGAAGCAAAATTCAAATCTAAAACTTCATGATTACTAAGTTGTACAAGATGTCGTTAGACCTCTGTTTTTGTTGGCACCTCTCAACGTTTATAAGATATATTAGCTACTCTAATTTTTATCATTTAATTTTAATATGAAATCCATACTATTTGATATCATATTTGAATTCTTTAAAATCCAAAAGAATATTAAGTGAAAATAGATGAATTATTCCATTCAAATCACCAAATAACAATCAATAACATAACTAGGCTACAAATCTTGGGTGCTGCCTAAGTTGCATCTAAAATAAACTCATTTTTTAGGTTAATAAAATTACATGTATTTATGACCACAAGCATAATTATGATTCCGAATAACGTTTCTTTCTTTCAAAACACACACGTACGCAAAAGAAAAGGATGTGGGCAAATAAAGGGGTATAGGTGTGGTGCCTTTTCAAAAAAAAAAAAAAAAGGAGAGAAAAAGAAAATTGAAAAAAAGAATTAAAAAAGAAAAAGAAAAAGAAAAAGAAAAAGGGAATCCATGAAATCACTTTACATTACAAAAAGATAAATATATGCCTATGCTTGTGTTGTGCCTATCCCATTTGCATGGTTCAAACCCATCAATAAATATGAATATCTATGTGGGTATATATTCAACAAATATTATACTATTTTATATTCCCATTTTCATGATATATGATTTTATTTTTATTTAAAAAAAAAAAAAACTCTTTTCTCCTTTCACTTTATTATTACCTATATTTTCTTGTCCCCCCTAAAGAAATAACAACATATTTTCAATTGTATCATAAATGTTTACATAAGTTACTATAATGAATAAAGCCACCTCCATGTCAAGGTTAATAATAAATTCAATCTTGAATTAGTTCTAACTTTAGTTTCAATTTAGTTTTAATATATATTCTTTTGAAGAATTTGCTTTAATTAGTAGAAGAATTACATTAATCATCTCAAATACTCCAAACTCTAAGAAGTCTACTCCATAGATTATGGAATTGACATTATAATCGATTAAGTTAAAAGATAGCAACAATAATTGATAAGTCAACTATACAAGATCATGAATTTGAACATCGTTTTACCTAGCTAGATGCATGCTTTCATATAAAGATCTTGTATCATTATTTAAAAAGAGGGAGTGGGGATAACTAAGGGATAATTAAATTAAACCAGTTAATATTAAGCATGCAAAGACCTCTAAAGGAAGCTTTTGAATTAATGAAACTATTGATTGTTGTTGGAACTCTACTCAATTGGGTATATGCCACTATTTTCATGCTCTTTTTGAGTATGTTTCAATTAATGAATAATTTGGGGGTGATTATTTCTTTAGGATTTTAACTTCAAACCTAAACCACATATGATTAAAATGTTGACTTTTAAATATGAGATCAAATTTAAATTATTAGGAAAGGTAACTTCTATATACACAAAAGATCGCAAGATTTAAGATTTAAGGAAATGAGATCAATTTTTATAATAAATAAAAAAAATTACAAAATTTGAGGGTTATCCAATATCACACGAATAATATTAAAATATGAATGTGTCTACTTTTTCCTACAAAATAATTTTAAAAAAATCTAAAATGTTTGAGGGTATATATAATGTAAAATTTATGAAGTAAATGTGTCAAAGCTTATATAATAGTATATAAAATCTCTATACTTTGATAGCCATTAATGATTAATGGTTGGAATTAATCTGTTGGTTAAAACCACAACATTTTATTAAGAAATATTTGACATACCAACAAGAGCATAATCTTCGAATGATATATGGTCTAATAATCAAATAGTATAAGTTTAAATTTTGGTTCACCCTTAAAATTTTAAAAAGAAAGAAAAATAAATAAAAAAAGTTTGACGTCTGATTCGAGATTGTTGGGACGTAGTATCGGACCTTCGGGTATTGGCCGAGAGCGAGGTTCCAATTTTGCGATTCTAAAAAAAAAAGCTTGACATTATGATAAATAATAAGAGCAAAGATAAATTGAAATGGTAAATCAATTAGGCATATAGTACTATTACTATCTTACAAAATTGAGAAGAACAAGCAAATCTTTAATCACCCAACTTATTATATAAATATAAATTTATGTGTGTGTGGGTAATGTTCTCTCTTTATAACACATACTGTTTCAACAAGTATAAGATCTAAAGCAAAGTTGATGAAATCTAACATCATGATGAATCTTTGTTTGGATCTAAAACATATCCCAATTGGGTTATTAAAAAAATATATATGAGGGAGATATTGGTAATGTTTCACAGTGTAGTTAAGTCACATTAACATGATTGAAGATCCATAAACTTGGCCACAATTGAGAGATATGATTGAATAATGTCATGGGCACTCCTCTCTTGTTTTACTTTTCATTATTAACATTTTTTAGTTTAATAATATAGGGAGCAAGATTCAAATATTTGAATTTTTAATCGATAGTATGTTTATACTAGGTTTTTTTATTCAATAATATTTAAAAAGGGAGAGTCCATGACATCACTAAAGATATATTTCTTTTTGCATGATGTTTTAACTGCATTAAATTCAAGTTGACACACATTTTTATTTAATTATTATTTTTTTTATTTTGATATTCGTAAGCATGGAGTTAGTTTATATGCACTTCACTATTTTCATGGAACATAGATTCTACAAAATTTAATTAGGAAGGATACCTTCTTTTATCTAATATGATACAACTTTAGAATTTTATCAAAGAACTTTGAACAAAAGATATGATTGATAAGGGCCAACCACCAAAACCCCTAAAACCAACTTTGGCTAATAAGAACACAAATTAAAAAAGAGAAAAAAAAAAGTTGTGTGTAATGAATTCTTTAGGACCATTTTTCTTCCACCCCTCAAAAGGGACAATTAGAATTGATTTAGGGGATTCAAATAATTTTAATGGACAAAAGTTGCAAAACCCTAAAAATGAATTTTGATTGGTTTACACATACAAAAGGGGAAAAAGGTTTAGATATTTATACATTAGCTAGGGCTATTGAATTTTAGGGCTTTTTAGAGATCCCTTAGACTATTGGCAAAGTTCTAAGCCCCACAAAGAAAGTGTTTTTTTTTTTTTTTTTAATCAACCACAAAGAAAGTTTTCATGCGCCAAAAGAATTATAATGAGAAAGTTGCCGCATTAATTGACCTTTATAGTCACAAAAACACACATCAACCTTAGCATATAGACATTAACATAATGTTATACTTCATAATGTATCACATGTAAAAAAAGTCTTACTCGAAAGTCTTGTTAGGTGGTAATCCAGTTCAACACCACGGGTCATCGATTTGATATTGAAAATTAGTATTTGACTCTCATTTATTTGAGAATAGTAATGTCATCTATGTAGAGTTTGTGGTTACCTCCCCTAATTTATACTAAAAAAGTGTATGATATCAGAGCAAATCAAAGTCGAATTATGCACCTTCTTCAACTCGATGCAAGAATTTAAATTTTCTTGATCCTCAATTTTAATATTAAACTCATGTTCAAACGTTGTAACTAGTTACAAATGATATCAAGTGAAATGAGGTCGAAGAAGTGCACATTTTCTATCCTCGCCCACAAGAATTTAAAATTTTGACCCTCAACTCTAATATATTAAAAACACCATTACAAACCGACTATTAGATAAAAGAGGCACAAAAAGATTATAAGTTGAATTTATGGTATCCACTTACTTTAGAATTGATTTTTTTATCAATTTTTTTGACATTGAAATATCATAAGATAATGTCCCTTTGGTAATAATAGGTGCATGTTGGCTAATTTCAATAATCACAGATAAATAAAAAATAAAAAAATAAAAAAAAATAAAAAAACTAAACATTAAAACTCAAATTTAAAATTGAACACAATTAAACCAAATAATCTCTTTCGTTTCCAAAAAAAAATGAGAAAAAGAAAAATCAAGGAATCTTTTATATGTTATGATATTAAAACTTGTCATTTCTTTACCGTTAATGTCAACGTTTCATTTATATACATATGGCCAAAATTTCAATGACGATAGTACGAAAAACTTCATGATACTTTTTATTTATTTTTTAATAAATAATATTTAGAGATGGAAAGATTCAAACTTACTACCTTTAAGGAAAAATACGTATCAATTATCAATAAAATCAGCTGATTTTGGCGATAACAAAATTGTTCTACTAAACAATTTGGTTAAGACTTTACCTAAGATATTTACTTTGGTAGGTAGTAGCCTTGCACAAACACTCATATATGATCATTTGGTCACATCATTTTTAGGTTAACACCTTGTAGCTCACAATTCATGAGAAACTATCATCACTTTCTTTTTCTTCTCCTCTTTTTACCATGTATTAATTGAATTTAAAGAAAAATGAAAACACTCAAATGCTTTAATATGGAATTAAAATTATGGACATATAATTTACTTTAATTTTTACCTTTTTTAAAAAAATTTATGGACTTTTAATATACTATTTCTTTTAGTTCATGGATCTACAAAAAGTCATTTGTAAGGGTTCACACTTTTTTTTTATAATTTAAAAAAAAAAAGAAACTTGAAACAAACACTTCTATTTCTTTGTTCTATAAAAAATATATAATAATACTCTCAAATAAATGAGAGAGGGAACCACAAATCCTCTAAAAAATACTAATAATCTCAAATAAATGAGAGTCGCCAAATATCGATTCTCAAGCCACCGATCATTTCGGTGCAACTAGTGAGGTCCTTGACAAACACAATATCATGTAATTCTCCTTTAACATTTTTTCATATATTTAACATAAAGTATTAATTTTATTAAATAAAAAAACATAAAATATTAATTTTATTTTCTAAAAAAATATAATAATTCCACGTCATCATTAGCACCCTGGCTGCTCCAGCTTCCCGTGCAAGCGCTCACTGGCAGTCGCCCTTATAAAAGTAGCTCTGAATCACAACCTCACAAACTCTCTCTCTCTCTCTCTCTCTCTCTCTCATAATTCTCTCTCTAAAAAAACAAAAACTCCATTAATTCTCTTCAACACTACATTTCCTCTTTCCTGTTCTTGAACAACCACATTCATCCATGGATCTTTGGGATCAGCACCTGCAACTACAAGAAGATCGCCGCCGCGGCCGTCACCGGCGCCAGAATCCGTCGTTTTCTTCTTCTCTTCTCGACGCCGTTTACCGCTCCATTGACGAGAGCAACGGCGCTGACAACGGCGAAGAACAGACGGTTTTGTACAGATCGAAGAACAAGAGCCAGATCGAAGAAGACGACGACAGGTCGAAGAAGTTCGTTGTTCGAAGAACTTCTATGGCGGATTTCGATCGGAAGGCTAGAAACGTTCGCGATCGCGATGATTACAGGAAATTGATGAATTCGAATTCGAGTTCGAGTTCTTTGGAATCGAGAAATAATGTTCGCGATCTCGATGATTTTAAGAAATTGATGAGTTTTAGTTCGAGTTCTTCGGAATCGAGTTCTGGAGGTGGATTTTCTTCGTCTGAATCAGAATCGAGATCTACTTCTTCGTATACACTGCAAAAACCGAGGCCGATTCGTACAGAGAAAGCTCGATTGGACGTTCATGCCGACGGAATCAAAATCGCGATCTGTAATAATCAAAAGCCGAAACACGAAAACAGCTTCACGAAAACGAAATCGAAAGCGTTGAAGATCTACGGAGATTTGAAGAAAGTGAAGCAGCCGATCTCTCCAGGCGGTCGCCTCGCGAGCTTTCTGAACTCGATCTTCAATGGCGGAACTCCAAAGAAACAGAGATTCACAAATTCCGCCAAACAAACCGAATCGAAATCATCTACCTGTTCTTCCGCATCTTCATTCTCCAGATCCTGTTTAAGCAAAACGCCATCTAACAGCGAGAAACTCATCAACAATGGCGGGGCAAAGCGATCGGTGAGATTCTGTCCTGTGAGCGTGATTCTCGACGAAGATTCTCGGCCTTGCGGACACAAAAGCCTTCGAGACGAGCTCGGATTAATGGCGGCAGCCACAACTCTACGAAACGTTCTCAGAAACGGCCATTGCAGAGCAGAGGAAGGTTCTGGAGATCTGATGAAGCTTTACCAGAAGAAAATCAATGGCGATTTGTACAGAAACAGAGAAGAATCTGAAGAAGACGATGAAGATGATGCAGTGAGTTGTTCGAGCTCTGATTTGTTCGAATTGGATAATCTTTCGTCGATCGGAATCGAAAGGTATTGTGAAGAACTGCCGGTTTATGAAACAACGCATTTCGGTACGAATCGGGCAATCGCTAATGGATTGATTTTGTAATAATAAATAACAAAAAAAGGGGAGAAAATATGGGAATTATGGTTATAAAAAGTTTTTATTAGCTTTTTCGAATTAGTGTTTATTGGGGGTTTACATGAAGAATAACTAAACATTTTCTCTCTCTCTCTTTTTTTTTTTAAGAATAATTGCCGTGGTTAATTTAGGCTCTTAAAAAAACTGTCAAAAAAAAAAAAAAAAAAACATAACTTTAATGATATAATGTATGATTTAATAATTAATTCAATTAGAGTTCAAAATTTTCTTTAAAAAAAAAATTCAGCAATATATGAAGATAGAGATTGAAATTTAATCAAGTTATATATTATGTCATTTGAACTTAAATTGTGTTGGCCGATTTAACTGATGTTAGTATTTAATCTTTTAATTAATTTAACTTATATTTTAAAGAAAATTAATATTTAGGAAATATGTATTTTTAGATAGGAAGAAGTTAAGGATTCAAGCCTCTTTACTCTTTCGTCGAGAATATATAGATTTTGCTCGAGATATATATATATATATATTGATCAAAAGACATCTATTTATGCATTTAAAGGAGGAAAATTTGCACCAAAGGAGTTGGTTTTAGTTAATTTGTTGTAATCAAATTCAATTTCATGGTTATGAGTATTTTGTTTGAAAACAATACACTCTAAGTTTGTAATGTGCTCCTCAATATGAACAAATAATAATAAAAATAAATGAATGAAGGAAAATTTTGGTTTAGATTTATGCTACTTTTTTGTGAAATTTCAACCTTTTCCTATATTTTAAAAATACATAATTATTTTTTGCTATTTATGTAAATATTTCTATTTTCATGCTACGTAAAAGAAGATATTTGTGATAAGACTTAACTAGTTGAATTATGTTCGGGTTAAATAAGTCGTAAAGATAAAGCCTAAGAACATGAAGTATAAGGTAAAAGCAAAGGCAGATTTTCTACCCATATGAACAAGAGAAGAGGGATTTTTTTTTCCTTTTTTTTTTTTTTTCTTTTAGACATTGTAATGTAGGGACATGTTTTGCTTTAATACAACAAATTCTTCATGCATTACAAATCATGCCAGAGAGAAAAACACTATTTAACTCATACACTTTTTCTGGCAAAAATTAGAGTTATTTTCTTTTCTTTTCAAAATAAACAGACATGA
Source organism: Sechiopsis laciniata (assembly GCA_037833695.1). Taxonomy (NCBI): domain Eukaryota; kingdom Viridiplantae; phylum Streptophyta; class Magnoliopsida; order Cucurbitales; family Cucurbitaceae; genus Sechiopsis; species Sechiopsis laciniata. The sequence goes on along the minus strand of JBBMKA010000002.1, from coordinate 6,799,533 downwards.
AGCACAACATTCATCATTTTAAACATTTGTGAAGATAAAGACATTGCTAGCTAGAACAATAATTAAAAGATTATATATTCAAATCTCTCCCCTTTAATTATTATTATTATTTTATTTTATTTTATTTTTTATTTTTTTTAATGTTTGATGGATTAATACACATTGGGTTGAAAAAGTGGATAGTTATTATAATAGTTAAAATGCCATTTTGTTTATGTATTTTTTTTTTATTTTGTTTCATTTTGGTTCTAAATTTTTAAATGTATACTTTAAAAATAATATATATAT
>JBBMKA010000002.1:6788013-6799145 GCA_037833695.1 Sechiopsis laciniata | reverse complement strand
ATATATATTCAACTATTGTTTGATATTCCCTCTTTCATTGTATATGAACCTTTCAAATTTGTAATAACTAGTACAATATTCTTGTTCCTTCTTTTCATTGTATATGAACCTTTCAAATTTGTAATAACTAGTACAATATTCTTGTTCCTTTGACTTCTATTCCTACCTATTTTCTTGTCCCCAAAAAATTAAATATATATTTTTTATTTCCGATCCATAAATCATTGCATTAACTACTAGAATCAACAAAGTTATCAACTCTGATAAAATGTATCACATTAATAATTAAACTCTGCTAAATTTAAATTCATTAATAATTGAACTCTGTTAAATTTAAATTTCACTCATATTTTTGTACTGTTAAAAAATAATTACTATATAAAGTTATCCATTTAATGTATACTTGCTTTAATTACTAGAAAGAACTAGTGTTATATTAGTCATCTCAATAATTATAAACTCTACCCGTGACAAGGTTTATAGAAGTTGACATTATAGTCAATCAAGCTTAAGATTATGATATCAATAAGTCAACTATATAAAAGATCCTAAGTTCGAACATGAAATGGTTTAATCTTATTTTCGTGCCCATCAAGACACATGTTTTGACATAAATACCTTGGTATATAATCATCATTTAAAAAAGAGTGAGGAGTGTGGGTAATTAAGAGATAAAAATTAAACAAAGTTAAAATTAAGCATGCAAAGACCTCTAAAGGAAGCTTGAATGGAACTATTGATTGTTGTTGGAACTGTACTCAATTGGGTAGGTGCCACTATTTTCATGCTCTTTTTGAGTATGTTTCAAAGAATGAAAAATTTGGAAGTGTGATTATTATTTCTTTATAACCTGAAACCTAAAACATAAATGATTGAAATGTTGGACTTCTTTTATTAATTTCATTTTATTTATTTATAATTAAAAAATTATCTAATTAAGTATACATCAAAGTTTATATATATATATATATATATATAATAGTAAATCTCTCAAAGTTGATAGCCAATAATGATTTACAGTTGGAATTAATCATTATTATTATTTTTTTTTGGTGAAATCCATTATTATTTTGAAAGGTTAAAAATGCTTGCGATTATGATAATTAATAAGAGCAAAGTTTAATTGATTTGGTAAATCAACCAATTAAGCATATACTATATAGTCTTAGAAAGTTGAGAAGAACAAGTAAATCTTAAATCACACCCAAACATATAAAAATAAATATAAATTTGTGTGTGAGTAATGTTCTCTCTTTATAACACAAGGTTTCATGAAGTGTAAGATCTAAAGCAAAGTTGATAAAATCTAACACTATGATGAATCTTTATTTGAATCTCAGACAGATCCCAATTGGGTTATTAAAAAATGAGGGAGATGATCATGTTTCAAAGTACTTAAGTCACATTAACATGATTGGGGGATCCATATACTTGGCTACAATCAAGAGACATGATTATAATGTATAAACCATGTACTCTTTTGTTTTACCTTTTTAAATTTTTTTTTTATTATTATTTATTTATTTATTTTTTTTTTTTACTTAAGTTTATGAATTATATTAAATTTATCCTAACTTATAAGCTTAATATTTTAAAATTTTTTTGTAAATGCACCTTGATTATTTTTACGAGACAAACTAAGTGACTCTACAACATTTGGTTGCCATGAAGAAAATCTTTAGAAAATTATTTTCTAGGTAGATATGACCACTTTGAGTTAAACTCATAATCTTTTGGTTCTTCAATACTTTCATAATTACTAAGTCAATTATCTATTAATTTGAATTTCATGGTTAATTGATAACTTAAATGATTTATATATATTTAAGTCTTTGATCTCTTGATTATTAAAGGTAGTCGTTAACAAAGTCAAAAGCGAGAGTGTACAAGAAGAAAACCAAAGAACCTTTTAAGTAAAGATAGGGTTGAGAGGGCCAACCATTACACCAAAGAGAATAGCCAACAAAAAGAAACCCTAAACTCAACTTTGGCTAATCAGAACACAAAAAAGAAAAAGGCTGTGTGAATGAATTCCTTATACTTTTTATCCCACCCCTCAAAAGGGACAACTGAATTGATTTAGGGCTTCAAAATTCTTATAGAAGGGGCAAACTGCATAACTTTAAAAATTAAAATTTGACTGGTTTAAACTATAAAAAAACACAAAAGAGAAAAAAGGGTTTTAGATATTTATTTATGCATTTTGCAATTGGGTATTAAATTTAGGGCTTTTTAGGGATTCCTTAGACTGTTGGCAAAGTTCTAAGCCCCCCACAAGAAAGTAATTGTCATAAGTATAGTAATGAGAAGCTGCCGCATTAGTTGACCTTTTAGTTACACTATCACACGAACCCTAGCAAATTAACATTACCATAATAATCCTTCTTTAAAAAAAACAAAAAGTCTTTCTTTTGTAACGTCTCGCTAACCGTTCATATAATTAAATTTATCAAAATCCATTACCTCAAAATTTTAGATTGATAGATATTTAACATAATTCAACATGGTATTAGAGTAAGAAGTTCAGACATGCATTTCTTAAATTTCAAACCCCATAAATAAAGGAGTGTTAGTTGATATATTTAAATTTACCATAACCCACAAGAATACAATATGATGGTATAACTTAGTAATCAATACATTATTGATTCGAATTCCCTCACTTCTAAATGTTATTGACAAAAACAAACGTGATTAGATGACATTAGAGCGAAACAAGGTCGGAGATGCGTCTTCTCATCCTCACCCCACGAGAATTTAAAATTTTTATAATTCTGTCTTTAAAATTAAACCCAAATTTAACACCGTAATTAGCTAGTTTGGGATCATGTATCTGATGAATGAAACGAGGTTGAGGAAGTACAAACTTCGAGCCACTATTTTAAAATTAGAATCGGGGAACAAATTTTTTGATCTTTTTTGGGATGAAAAATTGTCATTTTCTTGCCATTACTGCTTTTATTCATACTATACAGCCAGAATTTAAATAATTCTTGTACTATAAGGTTCAACCATAGAAACTATCATGAGTTGACTCATTGATCAAAAGAGTTTTGAAAAATAAAAAAAATAAAATAATGATTCAATCTATGATATTCATCTATTTTAAAAAATTAATTTCCTACCAAATGTCTTTGACAATCCAATAGTGTAAAATCAAAGTTAATTCGGTAAGAATAGTCCAGAGGGACATAAACGGATACAAATACTAACTCATTAAAAAGAAAAGAAAAAATCAACAATAGCATTAATTGTATTACTAGTAAACAATTTGGTTTAGACTTTGGCCTAATTACCTTTGTAGGTTATAGTCTTGCACACACTCTCTTACATTTTTTTTTTTTTAAAATCGAGAAATCAGAGCTTTGCTCCCCTATACCCGACGCACCACACACTCTGTTACATATGATGATTTGATCCCATCCTTTTCTAGGCTAATTTATTCCTTGTAGCTCACAATTCATGAGAAACTCTCCTCACCTTCTTTTTCCCCTCCCACTTTTCCTATGTATGAATGAAATTAAAGAAGAATGAAATACACTCAAATGCAAATGGAAATTAAATTATGGGCATAAAGTTTATTTTGAAACTTTTTGAACAATTTAAATAATTCTTTTTAGTTGATGGATTTTAATTTGGATGCGTTTTTTTAAAAAATTCTTAAGTGTCTACGCATTCTTTTTTATAAATTATTTACTAGAAACTTGAGCTGAACACTTCTTTTGCTTAAAATTAGTTTCTAATAGATTTGAACTTTTACCGAGTTCTTAAAAAAATAAAAAAAAATAAAAAAAATACAAAACAAAACTTCATACTGAGTTATTTCTCAGGCTGGTCTCACCATATTACTTTAGATTCAACATTTATTCAAATTTTTGATCTTTTAATGATCGAGACGATATGTTTAAGTTAGAGAATAAAAACTACAAAAAAAATTATTTTATAATAACAGTTACACTAAATGGAAATAGATTAACATCAAACTAGATAACTAATCGCAGCACCGACTCATTCAGTTAATCTCTTATACATTTTTAGCTATATTCATGTTGGTAAACATTTGAATAATAAATAGATATATTTTAGGGGATTTTTCATATATATATATATGTATATGTATAACAACTTAATTGGAGCAAATCTAGTAAAAAAAACAAAAAAAATTTATGTATTTAATGACTTTAGCATGTGCAAGAGATAGTCTTAGTCAAGACATATGTAGTATTCAATGAATGTCACAAACAATTTTCAAACGGATAGTTTTCAACCAGAAACACATATAATTTTCAATAAAAAAAAGATGAAGGATAAAATATTTCTTTCTTGTTTAGTATTAATTGAGGGAGGAAGACAAACAAATTCTACACAGAGGATATTACATCTTGATCATAATGTTGAACTAAATTACCATCAAACAATAAAACCATTAAATCACTTACCCTTTCACCCTTTCAGTTAGATAAAACATTTCTTTAAAAAATTGTATAATTAGAATAGATGACTGAGTTGTGATCTAGAATAAATTCACTATGTTTTATATCAATGGAGTTGTAGGTATTTTTAAATTTTAAAGATTTGATTCTAAAATATATTTTTTAAAAAATAAATTCCACGTCATCATGAGTACATTGGCTTCCCGTGCAAGGGCTGGATGGGCGTCGCCTTATAAGTGCTATGCTACCTCAAAAACTCTCTCTGTCCTCAGGCGTGGCGTTCCCCTCTCATCATTTCTTCTCTCTTTCTCTCTCTAAAACCGCCATTAATGTTCTTCTTCACTCTCTGGTTTCATCATTCCTGATTCCTCTCCCTTTCAACCAGACACCCCCCACTGCTCTCCATTATTGCTTTCATTCCAAGCTTTTTCTATTTAAACCGCTCATCCATGGATGTTTGGGACCAGCAACTGCCAGAACACCGCCACGGCCGCCACCGCAAGCAGAATCCGTCCTTCTCTTCTTCTCTTCTCGACGCCATTTACCGCTCCATCGACGTCGAAGACGACGACCAGCAGCTGATCTTGTACAGAGAGACTATGAGGAAGAAGCAGAGCTTCGCTTTCGAACAGGATGATGAACAGGATCGCTTGAATTTCCGCCGCGCTTGTATGATTGAGAAGTGGATGGAGAAGAAGAAGAAGGTCACTGAGAAGGTCGTTCTTCGTCGGACTTCCATGGCGGATTTCGATCGCAAGGCTAGGAATGTTCGCGATCGCGATTTTAAGAAATTGACGAATTCGAGTTCGAGTTCTTCGGAATCGAGCTCTGGATCAGGAGGATTTTCTTCGTCCGAGTCGGAATCAATGACGAGGCCGAGGCCGATCAGAACGGAGAAAGCTCGAGGCGACGGAATCGAAGTTTCAATCCCTAATCAGAAGCCTAAGAAGCATGTTGAAAACAGCTTCGTGAAGACGAAATCGAAAGCGCTAAAAATCTACGGAGATCTGAAGAAAGTGAAGCAGCCGATCTCTCCAGGAGGCCGCCTCGCGACGTTTCTGAACTCGATCTTCAATGGCGGAAGTCCGAAGAAACAGAAATTCGCAAATTCAGATGAGTCCTGTATGAGAAAATCAAAATCCGCGCAAGGATCGACGTGTTCTTCCGCGTCGTCGTTCTCGAGGTCGTGTCTGAGCAAAGCACCATCCACCGGCGGCGAGAAGCTGAAGCGATCGGTGAGATTCTGCCCTGTGAGCGTGATTGTAGATGAAGATTCTCGGCCTTGCGGACACAAAAGCCTCCGAGACGAGCTCGGATTAATGGCGGCAGCAACGATAACTGGTTGCCGAGCAACAGAGGAAGCTTCAGAAGCTAATCTGATGAAGATCAATGGCGATGAAGATGAAAATGATGATGATGATGATGGTGATGAAGATGATGAAGATGCAATGAGCTGTTCGAGCTCTGATTTGTTCGAATTGGATAATCTGTCATCCATTGGAATCGAAAGGTATTGTGAAGAACTGCCCGTGTATGAAACAACCCACTTCACTACCAACAAGGCCATCGCCAATGGATTCATTTTGTAATATTAATTATAAAAAATTATAAAAAAATGGAGCAAAAATGGGGTGATTATGGTAAACAGTTTTTATTAATTAGCCCTTTGGAATTGGTGTTTGAGGGTTTACATGAATAATAACTAAAAGATTTCTCTCTTTTTCAATTTTCTGTTTGGGTTCATTTTCTTTTAAATCTCTCTATATTATGAGAAATTGCCATGGTTGATTTTACCTATTTAAGAAAAAGTAGAGAGATGGGAAACTGGGTGGTTTTTTTTTTTAAATTTTAATTATTATATTACAACTCCACCTTTGGTTAAGATTTTGACAATTGAGGCAAACACATCAAATTTTGATACCATATTAAATAACATAAAATTTTACCTTCAAATTAATTGATATTTAGATGAGTAACTCATGTCATTTAAAAATGTTGAAAACTAACTTCGAATCTTCGGGCAACTGAGCTCTAATATAATATGAAAGTCAAACACTAATTTTCAAGATCGAACTTGTGATCTTGAAATTGAATTAGTATAACAACCAATCAAGCAAGGGCTTCTTCTAACCCTTCTCTTCGTAAACTCTTTAGTCGCTCTGGCTTCTTTCTTTTTTCTCTTTACCTCTTTAAATAGGCTTTCTGCTCTCAAATAATATGAGAGCCAAATACCGATTTCTATGATCAAACATGTGACTGTGCTGTTGAACTGATTAGCACCAAAAAATGAAACCACTAGACTATTAATCCTTTCAGTGACAACTCTACTATATTAATTTTAGGACGATGAGACTACAATGTGAATATCTCTCATACTTATATGTAAATTTTTCAGGAGAGATACATTCAAGAGATACATTCAAAATATTTAAAGTTATAACATTATTGCATAAATTTTATATATTCTAAAAATATAATATTTTGTTTTTTTCGAATATAGCATAGATATGACTTTTTCAGTGGAGAATATAATACTTTTAACCTTTTGAAATAATATTTTAACTACATAAGTTAGAAGAGATCCATTCACACATTCAAATTGAAGATTTTTTCACTAGCATGAAATTTATATGTAATCTTAAATTATCACACATTTTTCAAACATAACATATGTATGAACTTTTTATTTGTGTACTTCTGTTATTTACTATTTTCGTGAAAAAGAAGACATTCAAAACCAACAATTAAATAAAGATGATAGTATTTGACTACTTAAATTATGTTTGGATTCGTTCAGTCGTAAAGAAAACCTAAGAAAAACAAAAGATAAGTTGAAATCAAAGACAAATATTCTACCCATATGAACAAGAGAGCAGGATTTTTCTTTTAGACATTGTAATGTAGGGACATGTTTTGCTTTAAGACAACAATAATGTCTTCATGCATTGAGAAATCATTGTTGCCAGAGAGAGAACTATTTGGTTCATACACTTATTTGCTTTTCTTTCCAAACAAACAGACATGAAACACAAACATGAATCATTTTAACCATTTGTGAACCCAAAGGTATAGGCTAGGGAATTTGATGGGTTAATGAATATTGGGTTGAAAAAGTGGATTCTTTATTTAATTCATATGAAGGAAAATTGAGGGTATAAATGAAAGATAAAAAATTGATATCTTTGAGAAAGTAAAAATAAAAAAGGAAAAAAGGTGTGGTTTAATATGCAGTGGTCTCCAAAGCTGTGGACAGCAAGATCCAACCTTTGATCTGTAAAGCCTTTGATGTCAATTTTTTGTTGTCTTCTAGAGTTTATTTTCAAAGATTTTCATTTCTTTCTTAGTTTATTATTATTATTTTTTTAATTTTTCCATTCCAATTACCCACTTTCACCTAAAGTATATTGAAAACATACATCTTTTGAAACTTCCACATCATTCATAACTTAACCAATGTAGCATTGATTTCAAAAAAAAAAAAAAAAAAAATCTTCACCATCTATCTCTATCCAATCTTGTTGTGTGTATATATATATATATATATATATATATATATTTTATTTTTTAAAGATGTAATACAACTCGAATATAGGCCTCTGATACAATTAGCCTTGTCAATCGTCAACAATCATAAGGTGTTTTGTAAGAGACAATAATTATAAAAAAAAAAATTAACATACATATTTTAAAATGAAGTCAAGCAACTGTTAAACATCATGATGCAACAAAATCATAGAGAGTTGTATATCACCAATAAATTAAACAGAAACATAAAATGAAGTTGATGGAACAATTGAAATATTGGATACATACACCTATTGAAAAAAAACTGATCTTCATATAACAAATATGTCTAGAGGACTCGAAATCTAAGATCTAATTTTCGTTGCTTGAAGATGAGAATTCAACATATCCATTAGTTAAGATTATTAGTTCTTATAAATGCTTGTTGGATTTTCCATTTTTTTACTGTGGGATCTTAATATGCTCCCTCAAATTTTATTGGACCAAATACCCGTTTGGGCTTAATGAGCTCTGATACCATATTGGATAATATAAACATCTATCTCAAAATCAATTGGCGATCAGAGGAGTAATCCACTACTCTTATACATGGTTTTTGGATTTTTCACTTTTCGAATGTGGGATTCTAACACATAACAAACCATCCTATTAATTTTGATTGGTCCTCAAACCACACTGTAATTGGTGGCTTCTCATAAGCCAACCATGATTGAGAACTTAATCCTAAGTTAAATGTTGGGTTTAGTCTCATGAGTTTTTGGTGGAGCTATATAAACCCATTTTTAGGGTTTATCCCATTTGAAAGAGAATCCTTGAGAGCCACCATTTGAGACACCTTGTAAGCTTGATGATCCATGGCAATTCTTAATGAGAAGATGATCTCTAACTTGTATAGTAGATGTATGGCTAGTTCTTTTTTTGAAATAAGGTAATCGCGTCGGTCCCTAGGCCAGGCACCCGAGACATCGAAGGAGTAATGTCACAAGTGAGTCTCAAACCTAGGACCTTGAGGGGAGCATACCCTCAAAGCTCAAGGCTTCAACCACTGCGCCACCCCTTGGGAACATGGCTAGTTCCTGAACCACTTAATTTTGTTGTGTTTATTCTCTATTCTTTATCCTTCTTTATATCTTTGATTTTCATCAATTTGTTCTCTTATTTGAGTTAGTAGCATTTGGAATTTTGAAATTGATTTAACATGCACATTATAATAGTAGGACAGAGTATGTCTTGATTCCATTTTAATGTCATTGGAATTGAATTCAACAATATTTGGTGCCCTCAAATTTATAGATGGTAGGCTATTAATACTTTTTAAGTCTTTCTTAATTGTATTCTTCCATCCATGTTGTAAAGATTCGATTTTCCGAGTGTTTACTCATGAATGATAGAAAACTAATATAAAATAATTAAGGTCTGTTTGATCACTATTTAGTTTTTTGTTTTTTCTTTTTGAAATTTAAACTTATTTTTACTCAAGTTTTCTACTATGTGCTGTTAGGATCTCACAATTGTCCCACATTGAAAAGTGAAGGAGTTCTACAAACATTTATAAGAGATATAAGTTACTCATTTCATTGTCAATTCATTTTGAGGTGGAACCCTATATCATCTAATATGGTATTAGAGCCCATAAAGCTCAAATGGGCATCGGTCCAATAAAAATGAAATTGAGATTTGATTCAAGATTGGTGAGCCCAAAAGAGACACCATCTTAAGGAGACATGTTAGGATCTCACAATTGTCCCATATTGAAAAATGGGGGAGTCTTACAAGTATTTATAAGAGATATGAGTTATTCTTATTCCCCTCTTTGCCAATTAGTTTTGAGGTGAAACCCCATATCATCTAATATGCACTTCATCTTTCCTACAATGTATCCATGAGAAAGTAGGTTAATACTAACCAAATTTCAAAAATAAAAACAAGTTTTTGAAAGTTACTTTTTTGTTCCCAAATTTTGGTTTGTTTCTTAAAATATAGGTAAGATATAGATATCCAAGTAAGAAAAAATCTATAGTAAAATAGTTGTTGTAAGCTTAAATTTCAAAAACAAAAAATTAAAAATAAAATAATTATAAAACGAGGCCTAAATAATTGAAAACAAATCTCAAGCCATGTATTTTATTTCCAAATAATAATATTCAAGGTAAATACATTAAAACAGCCCTGAAAGCTAAGTTATGTTCTTCCGTTCGAGGCAAGAGGTTGAACTTCGACTTCGACTAAGGTGATATCAATATCGACCTTTGATATTAACAATGATTTACAAAAACATGTTTCTCCTTAACCTATGATATATTGATTGTTGGGAATACAAAAAAAATGTTGTAAAATCCCACATTGGTTAAATAAGGAGCAGATATTGGGTTTATAAAGGAAGACAAATATCTCCATTGATATGAGACCTTTTGGAGGAAGCCCAAAAACAAAGTCATGAGGGTCTAGGACCAAAGTGGACAATATCATACCATTGTGGAGATCCGGGTAGGTTTGTCATCCCTTAACAAATGGTATTAGAGTTGTGCTCCTAACTTATCCATATCGGAAGACCTCAAGTATGAAACAAAGATTTGTGAGCTTCAATATGTAGGTATGAAATAGTCAAAATGAAAAATCCGTGGTTGAGATGCCTTATGTTTGCTCCGGTGGGAGTACTTATGAAATGGTTGCCTCGATGAAAGGTAGCTACTGAGCGCTCAAACATAAATCGAGTGGATCCGTGGTTGGGCTTTACGGTTTGCTCAAGTGTAATTCGGAAAGATTCGTGGTTTGAGTAAAGGGTGCTCAAGTGTAATTCTGAAATGACTATCAGGGAGGCTCGCATGCTGTACTTTGTTCGAGGGGAGGATTGTTGAGAATATAAACAAAGTGTTGTAGAATCCCACATTGATTAAATAAGGAGTAAATCTTGGATTTATAAAGGAAGACAAACATCTCCATTGGTATGAGGCCTTTTAGGGAAAGCCCAAAAACAAAGCCATGAGGGCCTGGGCCCAAAGTGGACAATATCATACCCTTGTGGAGATTCGGGTAGGTTTTCCATCCCTTAACAAGTGGTATCAGAGCTGTGCTCCTGACTTAGCCATATCGGAAGACCTCGAGTATGAAACAAAGATTTGTGAGCTTCAATATGTGGGGTATGAAATAGTCAGAATGAAAAATTCGTGGTTG
>JBBMKA010000002.1:6760751-6787913 GCA_037833695.1 Sechiopsis laciniata | reverse complement strand
ATATATATGAAGTTGTACTTTTTTAGAATTTTTTATATAATGTTATTAATCTTAATACAAGAAATTATAAAATGCCAATATATTTTTAAAATTTATAAGAGAAAGAACAAATTTTAAGAAAAATTAACAAATTAAAAAAAATCTACCATAAGACTAATTTTAAGTTAAAAATAGAAACAAAAACATTTAAAAATTGAAAAACTAAAATAGAAGAAAATTCAAAATAAATTGGGTATTTAAATGTTTACGAACCAAAATGATATAAAATTAAAAGTACAAACACTAAACTTTGATTTTAACCAATATTTAATTCATATGAAGAAATTAATTGATATCTTTGAAATAGAGAAAGAAAGTAAAAAAGGAGAAAAAAAAAGTGTGGTTTAATATGCAGTGGTCTCCAAAGCTGTGGACAACAAGATCCAACCTTTGATCTGTAAAGCCTTTGATGTCAAATTTTGGTTGCCTTCTAATCAAAGAGTTTATTTTCAAAGTTTTTTTCTTTTCATTTTTCCTATTCCAATTACCCACTTTCACCTAAAGTATTTTGCAAACATATATCTTTTCAAACTTCCACATCATTCCTATCCCAACTAACTTTTGTATCATATCCATTTCTTTAGAGGGGATATTGTAGTAGAAATTTGGGTTGTTAGAATTTGTATTGTAATAGAAATGAAACCTTAATTAGGAGGTTAACATTAATTAGAGCATAATTTAGAAGATTAATGACATTGATTACCTTTAAAAAATGATATTATTTTTTCCTTTAAGTGGGAGATTCAAATATTTAATATTTGTAAACTTTAATTAATTGAATTATGTTCAAGTAATTGGTATCGTGTGTTGTTCAAGTTGGTAAAAGAAATTATGTGAAAATATAAGTATGGATAACTTTTACTTCAAGAGTTACTAGGATATTGGATTCAAACTTAAATTCTAAAAATAAACATTGAGCATTGAAAATGGTATTAGAATAAATTCTCTTCCAATGAAAAGTGAAAGTGCACTACTACAATTTAAGACATAAATGACAGGTTAATTGATTGATTTTCAAAAATACGAAAAACATATGATAAACATGAATGAGTTTTAAAAACATGAAAAATATTACATTAGAATGAGAGAAATAAAAAAGGAATCGATAGTTTTTTTTTTTCAAAAGTGAGGAACTAATAACTACTATTCGTACTAACAGTATTACAAATAAAGTCATATTCAAAATCTTGGATGAGAGGCAAATAACTTCACTTGCAAATTAATTAGAAACCAAAAGACCAAATCCATATATAATAGCATAGGTTTGACTTTTTAAACATTGGATTATACATGTCAAACTTCTATAAGGGTAAGTGATTTGCATAAGAAAGATTTAAGAGCCAAAAAATCAAACCCAACCAACAAGAGTTTGTTCATAGCAAATTTGAATTTAATTAGAGGGAATGGATTGAAACATAACTTTATTGGGAGTTGCAAATACACATTTGAAAAAAGGGGTACAAAACCCATGTGAAAGGGGCCTTTATATATAACCATTAATCTCAATCCATTTCTTTTTACTATCCACAACTAATTTTAGTCCCATCTGCTTAAATATCAAATCAATAATTGTCGAAAGAAGCATAACTTTGGATGTGTTTGTTTTTTGTAGAAAAAAGTAGAGTTGAGTGGAGTGGAAGAGAATGAAGTGGTTAATAGTAGTTTGAAGTGGTTAACTATTCGTTTGGAGATTGAGATTAATAGTAGTTGAGTAATCATCTACTTGTTTGGAGATTGAGGTTAATAGTGGTTGAGTGATAAATTTGATGTAAAGTTTAATAAAATTTAATGTGAGATTTGATAAAAGGGTTGAAAAGTGGTTAACAGTGGTTGTTTAATCCAAAAAACAAACAAGAAGTTTTTGAGAAGTGGTTATTAACCACTCTTCGTGTCCAAAAAACAAACACACCTTGTCCAAAAAACAAACACACCCTTAGATGACACCTTATATAATTTAGTAACTATAAAATTACATATTTGAAACTCTCTATCTTAAATGTTAATTAACTAAAAAAAAGACAATCAAATCATTAACTTCAAAATAACCAATAAAACCCAAAACAAAGATATTTTCAATTTTTTTTTTCAGAAAATATCACTATATTATTTGTATCAATTTTTTTGGAATCAAATCTTAAAAATAAAAAAAAGTAAAAAATAATCATCAAATGTAATAGTTGGGATGTCCACAAATTAATTTCACAAGCGGGCCTCAAGAACGTGAGACCTATTTTTTTTTTTTTTTTTTTTTTTGACATGCCCTACTTTTAAAAAAATAAATAAATAAGTTCAATAGTTGAAAACTTAATTTCATACAAAAAAAGGGCAACACATTACCTAAAACAAATGAATATTTATATATAAAATATCATAGAATTTATACAAGGAGCCTTAGGAAAAACAATTAATTAGCATGCACTTAAAAAAAAAAGATTTTACAAGATATATAATAATATAAAATCAAGGAATCAATGTACTCAAAAAAAAAAGATCAAGGAATCAAGGTGGGGAATTTTAAGAGGACCACTAAATCATAGAAACTTGATTTGCTGATTATAAATGATCAATCTCTTTTTAAAAATATAATAGTAATAATTAAATAATAATAATAACTAAAATAAATTATCTGCTTTAAAAAAATCCAAACAAAAAAATTCTAGAGGAAAAGAAAACCTATTACTACCCCTAGAGTCAAAAGTTTCCTAGGCTTCCAATGAATTTGTTTATAGATTTGAAGGATTGGTTCTATATGGGTCCTCCTCCCTATATTAATTCTAAAGTTTTAGCCTTTGAGTTATAAATTTAACCATGTCTTTAACACTAATCCATTTCTAATCAAATCTAAATCTTAAGATTATATCTCATTCCATCACATCAATAATATCCTACATTAGTTTGAAATATTTTCATTATGATTAATACCATACATTAACAATAAAACCCATGAACATTTATTAAAATGATATAGCTAGCTAGGCATGAAAAGTTATTAGACTAATATAGGCCAAATTGTTTTGTTTTGTTTTTTTAATTTTTATAATGGTTAGATATTTTCAAGCATCCTAGCGTGACCTATGAGTCAAATAGAAATTGAAAAATTAAAGGTGATGAGTTCAATATATAATATCTATTTACGTATTCTAAAATTACGGTTGGCCCCTCAAATATGATAGAGCTAAAAGAAAGTTTATCTTAAACTCATTCTAATGGTGCATTTTAGGAGTATATATAAATAGCAAAAGTAATCAATAATATTAAAAGCACTTTATAGTAAAAAGTTTATAATGACAAATTAATTTAAAGTAATTACTAATCATTTTGTTCTGCCCATTCTTACAAGGAGTTTTAAGTGGTTTTCCCAACAAGCACTTCAACAAAATAAAAACATTTGAAGTGTTCATAATTTTAATTGAGATTCACATTTTGCTCCATGACAATAAAAAAAAGATTTATTCATGGCTAGCAAAAGGTGGTTTTAGTGATTTCAAAAATGCTTTTATATATAATTTACATATGAATATTTGATTGTCATATACTTAATTCATAAATTTTAATTTTTCTTTAAATTTAACTCATAAATTTAACCTAATAATAATAGAAAGATTAAATAGTTGGCCATGCATGTCACTCAACTACCATGCACAAGCCAGTGGCACTAGCCATATTCAAAAGCACTTTTGTGGCACTTCTCATGCAAAAATCTCACCTTCAAAATCCTCAAAATTTTCCATTTTGGCTCCATTCCTTTTATATTCTTGTCCATTTATGTTGACAGTTGACATATAAAGGGCCACACTCCCCTTTGGTTTTGGCCAATTTTTTTTGTTTGCTTTGAAACTTGTCCAATCAAATAGAGTTAAATACAGTTTGAATCTTCCCACTTTTGAGTTTTATTCTATTTTAGTTTAAGTTTAACTAAGTGGAGGTTTAATAGTATCTTGTACGACTTAATATCTAAGAAGTTACAGATTCGAAATCATCTAATCTTATATATTGTGGAACTCAAAAAAACGAAATGTAGTTTAATACTACTAAAAAAAGAATTTTAAACAAAATGTGAATATACTTTTTTAAAACGGTAGAGAACCTAAATTTAAATTTTTTTAAGTATAAAAATTGAAATTGAAAATTTGAAAATTTAAGGACCTGAATAAAATTAATCTCAAAAATGATATTCAACCAACCAAATGCTTGTCACTTCTGTCTTCAAATGCTTTTGGTTCTGATTTTAATTAATTCCATTTTGTTTCAACCAAATTATTTGGAAGGAAAGAAGAAGGATGTTGCCTATGGGCCTCTCTCCCTTTGTGCTGTCTCTTGGTTGTCATATTTGTCTTCTTTTTTTTCATTAATTCATTTGGTGCTCACTCTTCAATTATATATCCATTTTTATAAAAGAAAAATAGAGTTTGGTTGGAATGTATTGATGAATGGTGAGGGTTTAAATACTCTTTTGTTCATTCTTATCATTTTGTGTTGGTTTATTTTGATCTATGTATTTTAGATGTATTCTTGTACTTTTAATATTTTGGTGATGATTTTTTTTTATTTCTTTTTAAATGTGTGATTGTCCGAGACATACGTGGATGTTAAAAAAAAAAATAGTAAGAAAATGATTCATAAATGTATTAAATAACATGAAGTTTCACCTTAAAATCAATTTATGATGAGGGAAGTAGCTAGCTCATACATCTTATATAGATGTTGAAGACTTCTAACATTTTCAATATGGAAAAAAGGTCACAGGATGAGACATGGTGCTATATAGGTAACAACATCTTGGATTTAAATCTGAATTTGTGTACCAAAATACCCGCTTTGACTAATTCGCTTCAATCGGATCTGAATTTTTTAGATTAAACATCCATTTAAGAGCTTATCCCCCTTGGGTGAGGTTCACACTCACTTAGGTTTTATCCACTTGATTCGGATTGGAATTTGGAGAACCAATAATTCATATCGAATTTAGATACTATTACATTAAATAATATGTATTTCTACCTCAAAACTAATTGATTTTGAGGTAAAATTCTATATTATTTAATATTAGCAATTATGGATTCAACCCGTCAATCGTAACTTTTAAATCTTCTTTTAACCACTATATCACTTCATGTCCATGATGGTTAATATTTCGGTAATAATGGAGTACCTTGTCTTTATATTATTATGATCCTTGTACTTTTGATGTTTATTCATTTTAGCTCATATTTTCACATTGTCTATTATAGTATGTGTACTTTCAATATTTTTTCATTTTATTCGAAGTACTTTATCACTTTGTAATTTTTTTTTGCCTTCACTTTTAAAAAGTAACTATTTGGATCATTGTGTTTCGTAAAATTATAATACAAATTTTGTGTAAATTAGGAAAAAAACTTTAATACAAAGTAGTGTTTCATTTATTAAAAAAAAAACATAATGTTGGGCTAAAATTATGATTAAAAAAAATGAAATCGTAAGAGAAAATGAAGAAATAAATGATAAGACACTTTTTAGAAGTAACAAGTACCAAAATTAAATAGACTAATGTTGAAAGTATAAAAATTAAAATATGCATTTTGAAAGTGCCTTCATTTTAAAAATAGATATACTCGATAATAAATTTAGAATATTTATGTTCTTGGGTTGGATAAAAAATCGAGCCTTGAATATTTGTTAGTAAATGATATAAAAGTATCTTTTTAATCGTTGAATTTGAGGTGTGATTCTTATTTAGTTTATATTCTTTAAAACCAAACATTTTTTTATATCTATGATCATATAGATCCGTTTGTATACATTTAAACTATTATAAAATTATGCTTTCAACTAAATGAGGACCCAACATCAATTTCTATCGTCGAATCTATGATTATAGGTGTTAAAATAGATTATAATTAAACAATGAAATTAATGTGTCATTCATTATTTCATTAGTAATAATTATTTTTTTAATTAACTTGGGGTTTTTTTTTTTTTTTTGAAAATCAATTAACTTGAGCTAGTTAGACATTAATGCTATGGAATTGAGTGGAGTTTTTTTTTTTTATTTAAATAATAAATTGAGCGAAAGATTTATTATTATTATTATTTAATCTTTGATAGAAAGATTTGAAATCATAATTTTGGTTAATTTTTATAATATCAAGCTGTATTTTGGTTGGCGTAATTTTTATAATTTGTATACAATAAATATGGGCCGTCTCGTATCCTCTCTTAATTAATTATCCAAATTTAATAAACACCGCCAAATGATTTTTTTTAAAAAAATATTTAATCCGAAAATGAAAAGAAAAAATGAAAAAGATTAATGACGTAATAAAAGTGAAAAATAGAGGTGGGTGGGCCCCGGTTGGCAACCAAGCGTGCTACGAGAACTGAGAAACAGTACCACATGCAAATGAAAAGTTACAATTTTGATTTTCAATTTCCATTTAAATAAAAGAAAAAGAAATAATATATTTTTCTCTCCTCCTTCGCACGTGACAGATTGGCCCATCGTGTCGCAGCTTTGTCGCGCATGCACACGTGCGCTCAGATCCACCCACTCATGTTAATCACAAATTATTGATTGGACCAAAATCTTCACCTCGTCAATTTTAATTTTGAATTTTTAGGCTATGAAATCGTCAAATGAAGATAAAGAAAACGTGAGAAAGAAAAAAAAAATACACACAAATTTACGTGATTCAATAACGTAGTGTTAGCTAATCTACGGATAGAGATGAAGTGGAGTTTTATTAATAAGAACGAATTACAGAATTACATAATGAACGTCATAATACAGCTACGGTTTAATTTGAGTTTATATATGCACTCTCATTAAACCCTATTTACAGAATGCATAAGCATTAAATAGAATGTTGATGTGTGTAAACACATGCTATACGTATTGCAGCAATGCGAGATGCATTTGTGCGCGGAGTGCGCTAGGCGAATACAAATGCATTCACGCATGCGAATGCAGAATGCATTTTCGCAACGGGGGCAACACCCCCACTCGCTGACCCCCGACTACTAATTCCAGGACATTGGTGCGTTCAAGACATATCTCAATATGAATTATTTATTGTTTTTACTATGGTTAATTATAAATATAGTTTCTTTAGTCTCGCCAAAAAATAATTTCAAAAATTAAGAGGAAATAAATTTAATTTAATTTTAATTATTTTCTTAGAAATTAAGCTTTTCCATTTACGTGATTATGTTAACAATTAGTAAAGCATTTTTAGTACAACAAAACAAAATGTAGGAGAAGTTAGAATTTGAACTCTAAAAAAGTGCATGTCCATATTATTGTTTAATTAAACTCGTTTGAGTGGTTATAAAATTCAATCAAACTATATAAAACAAATAGAAATGCATTTCAATCACAAACCTAATTGAAATCATGACCGATATTTTATTCAAGTCAACTAATCAACAAATCAATACATTACCAACTATTCCGATATGATTTCGAGTTATTGTCTTTGTATTTATATATACACTATCAATTTATCTTTTCAATATTATTTAATATTGATAGTATCCATATTGTATCCACATCATTTTTGGAGAGTAGTACTTTTTTTTTTTTTGGATAAATTTTTGTAAAATTTCTAACACTGACTAACAAACACAAAAAATCTACCACTCGTGCTCTGACACCTGTCTTCTATGCCACGTGCAACTATATTACCCGTCTATCAAAAAGTACAAAACTGCCCTCTGGGTTTGAGCGGGACATTTCATTTTCAGGTGGGCTTAATGGGAAAAGTGGAATGTGGGTGTAGTGAGAGGAAAAAAAAGTAAAGAGAATGGCGACAGAGCAGCTTTGTGAGAAAAAGACTAGACGTTAGGTTTTCAGTAACGTGGGTGTGGAAAAAGTTGTGTTTTTTTTTTTTTTCTTTTTTTTTTTTTTTTTTTTTTTTTTTTTTTTTTTTTTTTTTGCATGATCCCGAGATGATTTCTCGTTTTTGTTTAACTATAAATAACAAAAGTTTGCAGCTTTTATTTTACATATTGAGAAAAAGGAATCGAAGGCATCTAGGTTATCCTCCTAGATTTAAAAAGAGCTTTAAAATATATTCTTATTTAATAAAAACTATGAATTTACTCTCTTTTTTTTTAATGAATATTGAGAATCAAGATTTCACCTAGCTCATATTTGAGAGAACAGAAAGTTTCATAATTAAGTTGGTTCATAAATTTAAAACTTCAAATTTCTACCAACGAAAGAGTTTATTTGGAATTTGGTATATATATTTTTTGAAACAAAGCTATTATATATTGAAAATCGACAAAATTGAATCGAACCAAACTGATCCATTGGACTGGTTTGATTTTTAACATAATATTTAACGTATTAGTTTTTATTTGAAGAAAACTGAAAGTTATTGGACCGGTTTGGTTTTTATTTGTAAAAACCAATAAAACCAAACCAAAACAATATTTATTTATTTTCTTTCATTTTTCTTCTTATATGTTAGCTTAACATTTTATTAGTAAATGACTATTTTTTCATTTAATTACAAATTTTAAGAATTTTTTAAGGAAAACAACATTCAAAAGAATTAGACCGTAGGGGAACCAAATGGAAGAAAATCGAGCCAATAATTTGTCCAGACATTGGTTCGATTCCTCTTTTTGTCAAATCCATTGGATCGGATCAATTCTCGGTTTAGCCTAAAAATCGACGAAAATTGAATCGATGATTTTGCCTCTTATTAGACGTTAGTACAGTTCCTCTTTTTGTCAAATTGATTGGATCGGTTCGGTTCTCGATTTGACCTAAAATCGCATAAAACCAAACCAATATCACCCCTAACCAAAACGATCATTTCACGTTTTTTTTAAATAAAAAATATAAGTACTAAAATTAAACATTTAATAATTTAAGGATCAAAATGGTTGAAAATCCAAAGTACAACGACCAAAACGATAATTTAACTTAAAACCTAAATACTTAGGGTAGCTAGGAGTAGAAATTGTGTACCTTGGTCGTTTTGAATGCATGAATCTTTGTGATAGTCTCAAACCAACCACTATAATTTGCTATGCATTGAAATCATAGAGAAAATGACTTCCACCAACAAAAGTTGACATAGAGTAACACAAATTTATAAAATGACAAATAAATAATGTAAAATGAAGAGATGAGACAGGCCGCATATAACGGCTACAATGACAACCATTGGTCCATTGCCATCATGAAGGCTGCTAAACATTGAGTATTTTTGGAAAAAATATATAAATTTTGTCTCAAAAACAAAAAAAAAAAAAAGTTAGAGTTTAGTTTTCATAATTTCAAAAATTAAAGTTTAGTGTCTATGGTTTGAAGATATATAGAATTTAAGACTTTAGAGTTATAAAAACTAAAATGTAGTTCTTATCATTCGATAAAAACTAAAAAAAAGTCCTTACAATTTCTAATCATTAGTCAATTAAGTGCTTAATAGTTAGTTATTCATGTTTGAATAATGAAATTATGAGTTTAGTGACTGATATAACAAAAGAATCATATCATTTATCCATGAAACTATGCATTTAATACTCCAACAATTACTAACTTTCTTCAAACCATTGAGATTAAACTCTAATTTTTTAAACTATGAAAACTAAATTCTAACTTTTTTTTCAATCGATAGGGACTAAACTCTAGTTTTTGAAAACATGTGGACTAAATTCTAACTTTCTTCAAATCATAGAGACTAAATTTATATTTAACCCATTATTTTGTTAGTATAGTAATAATTGTGGCACGAGATTCAAATTCATGTATCTTCATTACTTATTATTTTATTTTTTATATTCATGAGTGTTCGTGACAATTTACCAACATCTCGACTATTTTTAAAGGACAAGCTATTTAATCCTACAACATTTAATTGGGAAGGAAACTTGTAATAATTTTTTTTTTTTAGACATATATGATCTTATTAAAAATAAAAAATAAAAAATTGGGTGTTTGCTTTGAAATCAAAACCATGTGTTGTTTGTCTTCTTGTTTCGAAGGGACCAGCAGCCTCTTTCTTCTCTTTTCACGGCGTCATAGGGTTCTTTTTCATGGTCATGATTTTCTTTTTGCTCAATTTTGACGTCTTTTTCTTGCTTTTTATTAGTAATTTCCAGTTTGCTAGGACTAGTTTTCTTGATACTGGTTTTTGTTTGATTAATTTGGTCGTTTGTTGGTTTGTGCTCTTGCGGTCTCGGTCGAGCTAATTAATCGACATAGGCCGAAACGAGGTAACTATTCAGAAGGTTTCATGGTGGGTGAGCGAGTGTGCCCTTGTTGGTGGCAGTCTTGGTCCGTGGAGTCTTGTACTTTAATCGGTGAGACGGACGACTGATTACCCCTAAAATCTATTTTAAAAACTCCAAAAAAAGGCGTTGATATGTTTTGGTTCTTCCTAATTGGTGTGTAAACACTCCATGTCGGTTAAGGCTGTGCAAATTTATTCTAGTCTAACAATTTATGGATTTATTGATGGCTTAGTCTTGATCCATAGTCACCAAATAAACTTTTCTTACAAAGTAATTATAAATGTAAATAAATTCTAAAGCATTTTCATTCATAATTATTTATACGATTTAATATTATATTATAAACACTCATGAATACTAATATTAATACTATGTCTATATTTGCTATTTTTTTTAAAATGATCGTAATTGAAATTATTTTCTAAATTAAACTATTCTCTTAAGTTTCCCTATATAATTAGTTCTTTGTTGGACTGGACTTTTAATCAAAGCCCATTCAGTTTAACAATTTTCGGCTCATGAGCTTTCAATCTTCTTACGGCCCAATGTTTGGTCCAATCCGTAAAGGCCCAATGACTATCACGGCCCAATAAAGTTTGAGCCTTCAACATTTTGATCGAACTAACATTACAAGTCCAGAGCACCATGCTTTTACCGTTTTACGTACTGATCAACCAGAAGAAAAGCTGGCTCCTCCATGGCGAGAGCTCACCGTCGCCGGTGAATTCGCCGACGGGATTTCGACAGGAATAGAGTTGCAGAGTTGCGGAAGCTAAAGAAAAGAAGGATTAAGCTCGTCGGCATCGGAAATTGTATGAGCTTCCTCTTTGGCAACCGAAAAATCTCCCGCAGGTTCTTAATGTTCTTACCTTCTCTGATTATGAATATTATGTAGCTTTTTTCTAGATGATAGCTTGATTATTGTGATGAATTTCTAACTCTGGAGTTTAGTTCTACTAATTCTGTGCTCTTACTTTCTCGATTATGTGTATGTTGGAGCTTAGTTCTTGTGATAGCGTGATTTCTTGTATGAATTTCTAAGTTTGGAGTTCATTTCTGTAAACGTTAATTTGATATGGATGAAATTTGCTTTGTCTGTAGTTTCGATACATGTAATTTTTACTCGTGAAGTCGAGGAATCGAAACTTTCCTATGCGTTTTAGTTTGTGCAAGTAAATTCAAGCATTCTATTTCTATAGACGGCTGGAGTTTGTAATCTGTTGTGGCTTTCTGCGCAGAGCTTCTGCGGGAGAATAAGATGATGATAGAATAAGTCCATTAGTGTTTGGATGAGTAGTTAGTGATTAGAATGAAGAATTATTTTGAGTAATTAGAAATTGAGGTTGCAATAATAACTTGTTTGGATATGAATTTTTATAGAGGAGTTGCTTGCAGCCAATGACTTATTTGGATATGAATTTTGTAAAGGGTTTGCAGAAATGAGTGGTTTATGAAATTAAGAGTTATTTTGAGTGGTTAGAAATGAGTAGTTATGGATGTGGAAGTGCTCATTTGTAACTACTCCACAAAACTGAAATAGAAAGGGAAAGCAAGACTTACTGTCTCAGGAAAAAAAAGAGTTGATTATTGAGATAAAAATGCTAAACAAGGACAAATGGTGAGTTAAGCAATTTAGAACTTGTTCTTTGACATCAGTACATTTTCAGTGACTGTATTTCTTTTGTTTTATTGCAAATAAGCGTGCTTCTACTTTTTTAATCAATTTCTGCTTTGTGATTATTCAAATTTTGCTACAATTGTTTCCTTCCTGCAGACGCGGAAATCAACTCAAGCTATGGGAGATGCCATGAAAGGTGTTACTAAGGCAATGGGCCGGATGAAGGCGTTGCAGAAGATAATGCAAGAGTTTGAAAGGCAGAACGAGAAGATGGAAATGACATCTGAAATAATGGTCGACCCTCTTGATGATGCAAGATGAAGAAGAAGAGGACAATGATGAGTTCGTAAATCAGGTGCTTGATGAAATTGGAATTCATAACAATTCAGAGGTAAACGTGTTTTTTCGTCCCACTACATACTCTTAGGCACCTCGTTCTGATCTAAGTGACAAAAGGGATTTTGCAATTAAGCTCACTGGTTTCGAACCTAGGACCTCTAAGGAAGTACATCTTAGAGACCACAAACCTCTACCAACAAGGCTGCGAAGACTACTTTTTCTTCACGTAATGGTCCATATTTTGAATTTGGTGCAAACCTATGACTTTTTTTTTTTTTTATAGGAAACAAAAACTTTCATTGATAAATGAAAAGTTACAATATAGTCAAAAACATTTTACATAAAACTTTTCTAATGAAACAAAAGAGTTGTAAGGCTATAATCCTCAAATGGGTGAATATTGTGTGCTCATGTGATAGCAAGTACAGTGATGGCTTCAAATAAATGACTTTTGTGTTCATCCCCATCAGAAAATAATTTAGCATTTCTAGCTTTCCATAATGACCACCAAAAAGCAACCAGAAAAAGCTCCCATAGCGATCTCTTTTCATCTTTAAAGGGATGACCGGTATATGTATATAGGACCACATCTCTAATATTTCCGCATCACCAAATTCCAACCAAAGCATTGAAGGAGCAGATGCCAAATGTCCATAGCCACTGAGCAAGAGCAGAAAAGGTGGTATTGACTTTCAAGATCATTCATACACATCATGCAGCATTGCGGCGATATGACCAAACCCGGTGCTCTTTTTTGAAGCTTGTCGTTTGTGTCAAGGATGCCATGACTGAGCTCCCATGAGAAAAACTTGACTTTTTTCGGTTGTGGCCCTTTCCATAAACAAGCATAGAAGTCTTTTTTAAGGTTAGATTCTCTTGGAGCAAAGCTATCTAACAACAATTTTGATGAAAAGATATAACTAGCTTCAAGATTCCATCTCCACGAATCCTCCCTATCCGATACATTGATACTGTCCAGAGTATTGGAAAGAGTGGCCCATTCATCAATCTACACATCTTTAAGGTTCCTTCTGAGATTTATATTCCAACATCCAGTTTCAAGGTTCCAAAAATCTGCCAATTAAGCATCCTTATTCAAGGATAAATTGTATAGTAATGGATAGGAATTTTTAAGCTCATTGCTACAAAACCATCAATCACTCCAAAAGCTGGTTCGGTCACCTCTTCCAATCTTAACATTGATGTTAGAGTAGATCAGATGCTTCCATTTATTGATATCTCTCCATGGGCCTTTAGATGTGCAAATGCTCCTACTCCCCGATTTAAACCCATATTTCGCCTCCATACAAGATCTCCATAGAGCATTTTTTCATCGTAAAACTTCCAATGCCACTTAGCCAATAAAGAGATGTTTTTTTTGTGGATATCAACTAAGGCCAAACCGCCATTTTCCAAAGGAGTGGTCACCTTCTCCCATTTAAGTAAATGATTTAATTTAGAACCACCTTTGCCTCTCCATAAATAATTCCTTATAAGCTTTTCAATAGCTTCGGTGACCTTTTTCGGAGCAAGATATAATGATAAATAGTACACTGGAATATTAGTTAGAGAGGCATTGAGAAGTGTGAGGCGACCTCCCTTGGAGATATGAGAAGAGCTCCATGTCTGAAGTTTATTCTCCACTTTTTCAATAACGGGGAACCAAAAATTCATATTTCTCAGATTACCTCTCAAAGGAAGGCCAAGATAAGTTGACGGCCATTCTTCGACCCTAAAGTTATGAGTACTAGCATCAACTTTGCCTCGGTTTGATCAATACCAATAGCAAGAAAATATGTCTTTTGACAATTAACATTTAGACCAAACGCATGTTCAAAAGATTTAACCACCTGTACCAAATTTTTAAGGGATTCCTTCTTCAATGTTGTAAAAAGAATCGTGTCGTCGGCAAATTGAAGATGAGTAATAGATTCCCGTCTATTTCTATTTTTTAAACAGAAACCTTCAATCAGTCCCTCGTTCTCGGCAGTGCTCAACTGTCTGCTCAACAATCCATCACAAGGATAAATAACAAGGGGGAGAGAGGATCACCCTGTCCAAGGCCTCTAGTTGCAAAGATTTTACCCCGAGGCTTACCATTAATGATGATAGAGAAATTAGTGGAAGAAATGCAACCTCTAATCCATCTACGCCAGACAATCCCAAAGCCTTTGGTTCTCAAAATATCATCTAAGAAATCTCAATCCACCATGTCAAATGCCTTCTCAATATCAAGCTTCAATACAATCCCTTTGTTCTTTTTCCGCTCCCATTCATCAATGAGCTCATTAGCGATGAGATTAGCATCCAGAATTTGTCTATTAGCAACAAAAGTCGATTGATATTTGGTAATGGTATTTGGCAGTACAACCTTTAACCGTTCAGATAAAACTCTAGCAATCACTTTGTATAGGCAGGTGGTCAAGCTAATGGGTCTATAATCAGAGACAGATGATGGGTTAGTCTTTTTTGGGATAAGACAAATGTAAGTCTTATTCAGACTTGCATTGATTATACCATTTTTTTAAAAATCATCGAACACTCTCAGAATGTCTTTCTTAAGAATGTTCCACGATTTTTTAAAAAATTCAGCCGTGTATCCGTCAGGTCCCGGAGTCTTATTACAGCCAAATCATTAACAACGTGCAGCACTTCAGCCTCAGTGAACGGTAATTCAAGAGCTTCTTCACTTTGATTGAAAGAGATAGGACTCCAATCATTGATTTGTGGGACAGGTGCAAACCTATGACCTTTAGTCATAAACAAACAACACTTCTGTCATTGAGCTATTGAAGATGTAGGTTTGGTTTTGATTTTGAGAAATTAATAACACTCATATAATATACATAACACATCATGTATTGTTTATATTTGAACTCTATTCAGCCAAGTTTATATTTGAATGATATATTAACAAGTATGTTCTCTTATTTGGAGAAAGGTGACAATGTACTTAAAACTTGTGATCAGTCGATTCTCTCTTTTAACAATTGTTAGTACTTGAAAACAATTTGGAAGAATCTGAGAGCTGTCCTGAGATTAACCATTCAGCTTTCTGGACGCATTTTTTTTATTGGAAATGAAAACATTTTCATTGATAAGATATAAGTGTTACAAGGTTTTGAGCGAGGTTTTAAGCCGTTTTCTGGGTGCATATCGATGAGTAGCTTTGCTCCTTGCTGGGTGCTTGAGCGCATCTTTTTATTTACGAGCGAGGCTCCATAAGGTTTGGAGCTTTCTACTAGCCAAAGGAAAGACTGAGGTGTAGAAGGAATGAATCTTAAGAAGTTTCGAAGGTTCAAACCGGGGCCGCCATCCTTTCTTTTCTGCATCCGTCCTCATCCACACATCCACCACCTATTTGACTTCATGGAACATTCCGATATTCAATCGAGTTGTCAAACCATGTTTTCTGGCTCCACCTCTCTTCTACTTACACAAGTAGAAAGCTCAATCCAGAGATTGTTATTAACAACTACTACCCGAGAATTCTCTGCCTTTGATTCTAACTCCCCATGAATACACGCTACACGGTCGACTGGACTCCGGCAGAGTGGGCAATCTAAATGTGAAAACAGCCATACATCGATACACAAAGCATGAAAGACATGGTCACAACCGGGAAGCTGCCGTATGCATTCCCCGTCCTCAAAAGGTGACAAGCACAAAACACACTCAGTTTCAGTATTAGTTTCTTCATCAGTCTCATTTTCTTTCTTGTACTTGTACATAATAGTTGAGATCTGTATGACATTTGAGTCTTCATGTTTAATGTTCTTTACAGGCTCGGTCGTCCCTGGCGAACGACAACAGCAATTACACCATCCTAGCATTGTACTATAGAAGAACGCAAGGGCGACGATCAACGAGCAAACGACGGCAAGGCCGGAGCAGATGAAGATTACAGACATGATGAATGTAAGAACAGAAACTTGCAATCAGATTAGGAGCTCTTGAAATAGGAATCAGAAAAAAGATGCTGCCGCTGTAAAGAACAATGAAACGGGAAATCTTATGGACGTGTTTACAATTACAATTACGGCAATTTTTCCAGGTATGTTTTTTTTTTTTTTTTTAAACGACATAAAAAAATCTTCATAAAACGACATAAAAAGAAAGTGGACTTGTTGTGTTTTAATTGTAGGACATCCAAGTTTTTGGTGTTCGGAACTGCTTTGTTTTTGTCGTCCTTATTGTTCTTTCCAATTCCGTTGATAATTTGGCTAATTCTGTTAAAGTATTTATTGTATTATATTATCTTATATAGCTTCACTTCATATTGTCTTGCTCTGTCTGAATAAAACCAAATACAGATATTAAAAAAAAATATGGAAATTATGGTAGTTTTAGTCCTTTAAGCACTTGAAAAGTCGTTTTTAATGTCCAAACCCTTTTTTGTCTTTTTATTCAGAAGCAACGATGTGAAAGTTCCCCTTTGTTTCAAGGTTTCTTTTTTGTTCTATTAATTTAAACTAGAAACTAAACAAGTATCAAAATTTTGGCTGGCTGGTAAAGGGATCAAAGTGAATATGTTATTATTGACTAATGATCTACTACACAATATTTCACAAAATCGAGAAAAAAAAATTAAAATGAAGTTTTTAATTAACTAATAGAAAATTATTTTGATAACATATCTTGAAAACAATTTTCTATTTTCAATTCGTCAATTATGCCATGTAAGTTTAATAATCGATCAACCAATCAACCATTTTTTATTGACATTTGACGTCACCAATGCATAGTTCAATTAAGGTTTTCAGTGTTTTCAGTGAACTAAGCTCAACGTTTATGACAAACAAATCCCTAAGCCCACAAATAACGTGTAAAACTGAGGAAAAAAGAAGAAAAAATCCTACGGTATAACATAATCAACTTAAACTGTCAAAACTTTAAATCTTCATTTCTACAAGTTTGACAAACACATGACCAAAATGCCAAACAATTAAATCTTTAGGTTGATAATCTTAATCTGAAAAACCGAACCAAAGGAATAATTGAAAACTTGAATTTAGAAGTGTACTCTTCTCAAAGTCTTAGATTCAAGACTCATATGTGATATTAATTTGTAGATAACTCTTGTGTCTTTATTTCTACGATATCTTTTATGTGCCTAACCTACAAATAGGCATAGTTACCCAAGTATAATGGATCAAGCTCCAATTTTTAGGTTTCCAAAATAAATCCTAGCCTGAAAAACCAAACATATGAGCCAGAACAAAGAGATTATGATTATGATAAAACAATAGAGGTGGTACAATTAAAGACTAGGGGGCTCTGACAAAAAATAAAGTCGAAAGGTTGGTGTGAAAATTTGTAACATAAACATGCCAAAATCACTACTCAACCGAAGAAAAACATCAAAACTTAAGACTTCCAGATTCTGTTAAAAGAAACGATAATGTAATAGAAACACTAGACTACTACTCTCGTTGCTCCCTCATTCTGCACTTCTATCTTAAACTTCTGCAACCTCGATGTCGGCCGTCGGAATTACAGCCACAGGCCTGACAAATTCCTCTTCCTCCTTGGGAGTATGGATAGTAACCAAATCGGGAAGAGGCGTCGGTGGACCTTGCTTGCCCTTCGGGTCCCAATCAAGCATGATCTTGACCTTGATACCAAGAACACCCTGCAAATTGAAGAAACAGAAGCATCAGAATTAAAGAACATAACCACCCACATGTGATTCATTCAAGAAATTTAATGCCATGTTTGAGCAGCAATGAAGCCTGAGGCTCCATCTTTTTCGAGATGATACAGACCTGTCTAAGGAGAACGTGTCTGACAGCGGAGTCGATGTACTCTTTCACAGGCTGACCAGACGAGATCATGTATCCATCCTTGAATTTCATGGACTTGGCACGCTGAGCCCTCAGCTTACCACTAACAATAACCTGCATAATTCAGAACACAGCTTAGTAAAAACGGAATGTACTTTTTTTTTTATATCCGTGACACTTCGACTATTGTTACCGCCTGACCCTACAACATTTGGATGTGAAATTAATTCCTAGGTAGGTGGCGATTGAACCCTTAATCTCTAAATTTCCCACAACCTTCTTGACCACTAGGTCACTCCATGATATGTACTATATAGGAAGTTCTCGAAAACATTAGAAGGAACCAATGAAATTCAGATAAAATTAGTACTGACCTCACATCCCTTAGCACCACTCTCCATGACAAATCTAAGGACACCATAACATGCCCTGAGAATGAAAAGAAGGAATGCTTAATTGAAGTGATTGCCCAAGTTAAGAGCTTAGCGTGTTAACAAGATACGGTCGCAAACCGAACAGTCAGTATCCACTAAAAACAATACGACATTATGTAATATCACACCATAAGATTGAAAGTTACCAAGAAAAATAGAAACCAAAACAAACTTGCCATAATAACATCCACAATATACCTCCTCACTGCAAGGCCTCCAAGAAGCTTGTAGCGAAGAGACTCGGCTTGAGCAATGGCGCAAAGTCCTCTGTTGTTGACCTTTTCTGCATATAGCTCAACACTGTTTTCAGGAAACTTGAAACGCTTCTGAACAACAGATGTCAATTCTCTAATTCTCCTTCCTTTCTCACCTGTTACCATATAATTAAATGCATAGTCAGAAAAAAAATCCAATCGTAATAACACAAACTAAAACACCCAACAGGTAATATAAGATACATCTCAACTCTCAAATCTTGTACAGTACAGGAAGAGGAAACTACTATTAGATGAAAATTCAAATTCCCTTCTGTGAAAGCAGAATGATTTATAATGCATTAGCCAAAAGCTTCAACAACAATTATTTAATGAAGTTAAATTTAACATTAACCAATCATAATTTCCAAGGCCATGATAACAAATCATAAAGCACCAACACTTCAACACAATTCCATACACTACTCAAAGATTCTACTAGGGAGGAAAGGAAAAACAAAAAAACCGACAAAATCAAACCGATCTCAATTTTAAGTACAATATTGGATCGTTCGGTTTGATATTTTAGAAAACCGAAATATATTGGTTCGATTTGTTTTTTTATGGAAAGCCAAATATAAAACCAAACAGAACAGAGTATATAAATAATAAAATAAAAACAAAATATATTGATATTGAGATTTGATGGAAGAACCACTTTAGATGTAAGATATGAAGCAAAAACATTACAAATATTAAGTTATTTATGAAAAATGTTGTTTCTTTGCTAGTAAAAAAGAATCCCAAATATTAAATTGAAAATCAGACAAAAATTGAAAAGGCAATTAAATTCACATTGAAATAAAAACCAAAAACTGAACTAAAACCGAACCAATGGCTTTATTCTTTGTTGAAGATCGATCAGTTTTAACCCAATTGTTGAAAACGTGAGGATATCGATTCTACAAAGCTTAAAAATAGAGATTCTACCCTATGTTGAAGGAATTATATGCGAATCAAATTAGAGATAAATGCACACTTAAAAATATATGCAGAAATGGAGGGGGAAAAAGAAACTCGTAGCGTAACTTGATATTAATCAGAAAATAGACTCCAATATTAGAAACCTATGCCAAAAATTCACAGGATAAATAAGCAAATCAATAACAGAAAATCACTTACCAAGAACATTCTGTGTACGAGTAGCCCGAATGATAATCTCAGTCCTCATAGGAGTAACCCTAACTTCAACTCCGGAGTATCCATCCTCTGCAAGTTCTCTGGTAAGAACTTCGTTAAGTTCGGCGAAGAACACTCCATCGGCCACAAACTATAACCAAATAAGTGTCAAAATCATCAAAAATGGCAAAATTATTGTAGAACTCGTGAAAAATAATGGAATTAAGAATCGAATTTCGATGTAAACCTTTCGCTTTTTGCTCATCTGAGTTGCCATGACTGGTTGCGGGTGCTCGTTGTATCGCCGTTCACCTTCTGCGTGTGCTTTAGGTTGGAGATGAACAAAACCCTAGAAAACGCTTTCAGCCTGAAAAAGAAAAATATCTTCAAATTTAAGGTTTTAATGTTAATATTGGGCCTACAGATTCATGGTGGGCCAACAATGGTTAATGGGCTGAGTGTAATAGAACCGAATGGAATTGCACACGAATATTTGGAAATAAAATAAAGAAAAATTGTATTTGATGACTATTCTCGCAAACTAATTAAAATGTAAATATTTGTAGAGATGTACATGGTCCGGATTGGTTAGGATTGAATAAATTTTTTGGACCAATCCAACTTTTTTGGGTTGGCCTATTTACCAACCCGTCCAACCCTATGCATAAGCGCAACCCAATCCAACCTAACCCGAAAATCTAGGATTGGGTTGGGTTGGGTTTTTAGGTTTTGTTGCTCTCATTTTCTCTCTAAAGCTCAACTCATAGGCTCATAAATATATTAAAAAAGATGGATGATACTATACTTCAACTTATTATCTATCTTATTAGTGCATAATCTTTTTTTAGAAAGTTTATAAGTATGCTAAAAATGTATCTTATTAATTTATCTTACATACACACATAATATATATATATATAATATATAATATATAATATAATATATTTTTAGTTCGGGTTGGGTTGGGTTGAACGAGAACCAACCCAACCCAACAAAAACTACAAAATCATAACCCAACCCAACCCTTACAGTTTGGGTTGGATAGTCCGGGTTGTTCGGGTTACCGATTTTTTTGTACACCTCTAAATATTTGCATTCATAATCATCAATACATACATATTGTATTATAAATGTTCAAGAATACTAGTATATATGACAATAATTATTAATATCAATATTACATTTGCTTTTTTAAGTGTCCGTATTTGTAATTATTTTTTAGATATGATTATTATGATTAGTTTTCTTAAAATAAATTTAGTTGAATTTCAAATTTATTGCATATAAATTTGAGTGAAAAAGTTAGAATTTAATCCATATAATTATATACATGTAAATGTGGAGGTTTTCAATATTTTGTTGATGGCCTGAGTAAAATAGTTGATGAGATAAAAAATCAAATTGCCAATGTCTAAAGAAATTGTACAAAATTAGTAAATTTTTATTCAATTTACTATTCAAATTTATATTGTCATCACGAACAATAGTAGCATATTGTATAACCTAATAATTATAAATTTATAAATTCAAATCCTCATTTCCTTAAATATTGTTGAATAAAAAATCATATTGTTATCATTGGCACTTAAACAACTAACTATCATGTTATTAAGTGTGCTTTTACGATGACAATTGGATTATTATAAACCATGAATTATTTTAATATAAATTTATTATAACGAGAGTAATAATAACATCTATTTAAAAACTAGGGAAGGATAGACTCAATAATAACAGAGGCAACATTGAAGATTATTTTCATATCACATATAAGCATGTTAAGGTATAAAAGAGTGTATATAATCTGGTATTTACAAGAGCTACCACTTCAAATCTGGTTTTGGAAATTCTTAACCAGCTTTGTCATCAAAATAAGTAATATAAATAAAAACAAAGTAATTACAATAGATGTTCAAAAACAAACTCCAGATCTGCTGCCCCTGGAATCACTTTGCATAGATATAAAATATAGGATCCCCAAAATCAAGATGAATGAGATGCCCAAGTAGATGTGTTAGAACCCGAAAAGAACATTTGTTTCTCCTCATGAATCAAATATCCGCACCGAACTACGAATCTGCTGGCGACAGACGGGGCATTTGGGAGTTGAATCGCGTTCAACTGACACGGCGCATCGTATGCAGCAAACTAAATGACCGCATGGAATGAAAGCCGATCGCCTTCTCCTCATGAGATATATCACACACAACTGTCCGTCTGGAACGTTCGATAACTCGTCATCTGGAATGGCTGCTTCCTCGTCGTCCGATGCAGTTGCAAAATCGCCATATATGGGAATATTATCGCTCGAATCCAGTTGTGACATGGTGGAATCATTCCCTGGATCCTGTAACTGTCTCTGTTGCCTCCACTGTTTCCATCTATTCCAGTTTCTGAAGAGAATGG
Organism: Sechiopsis laciniata; assembly: GCA_037833695.1. NCBI lineage: Eukaryota > Viridiplantae > Streptophyta > Magnoliopsida > Cucurbitales > Cucurbitaceae > Sechiopsis > Sechiopsis laciniata. Next base: position 6,765,694 of record JBBMKA010000002.1, on the reverse strand, counting down.
ATACTAATAAGTTCAAACATTCATCAAGTTCAAAGAAGGAAAGTAGCCATAAAGGTGAATACTAGTAAACTTGGGAACATCCACACCATTCATCACTGACACTCTACGAAGTTGGAGCTAAGTTTTTATACATTCCAACTTCGAGGTCCATTTTTTAAATATTTTTTAGTTTCTGAATCAGTTTATGCGCACTAACGGGATAGACTGTTAGAATAGGGACGGGCGTGGTTACCTCGGGTATAGTAGAACAAAGCTCCGATTTTCCGATTTAAAAAAAAAAGGGACAGACTGTCTGACCCGTTGTCAAAAAAACTCGTAAAAAATTAATTCATAAACAAGTGGTCACCATGAATTGAACTCAAAACCAAAACCTTTTGGTTCCTCCGAGCTCTCTTGACCCATGATGCTTCTAGGTTCAATTAAGAACACAAATAAGTTCGTAAAAGTAAAAAAGAAACTCATTCCCAAAAAAACACAGATTGAAGAATCGTTTCTACTCTTCTACTTTAATCCCTTATCCTAACAATTATTCAAAACGTAGCTAAACTACATCTCTCCAACAAACAAAAATGCAATAGAAAGCAGATAGCAAAGCAAAATAAACATTTCATGGAAGGAATATATTACGAGTGCATTGCTTTGCCTAAAAAAATATCAACATTAAGATATCTTACGACAGTTTGAGAAGAAAATAAAATAGAATAGCCAAGCAAAGAATAATAGTAATTTTGATTTGATGATAAAATTAAAAAAAAAAAAAAAAAAAAAAACATACCTCACAACAGAATAGCCAAGAATACCAACTGACAATGAACCAAGGACAATACTACTCCAGAACAAAAATTTTGTTTTGAAGACTAGATCTAAAATCATCTGATCCTTAGTCATTTCACATCTGCAAATAAGTATATCATTACAGAACCGTTATTCCAATGAAGATTATCTCAAAGGACAAACAGGAATAATTTTATCAAATTAGATACTGTTCCCCCATAGTCAACAAAGAAGAAACTGCACTACTTGTCATATCATGCGTGGCTTCATTTTTATTTATTTACTTTTTTTTTTTACTTTGGGTGGGTGTGAGAGAGTGTAGCCATTTGCTAGCTAGCATCACTGATAAGACAATGTTTGTTAGCTAATATTTTTTCCAATAAGGTTAATAGCTCAGCGGCATCATATCTTCCCATGACCAAAAGGTCATGCTTTCGAATCCTCCTTCTCAATTGTAATTGAACTCAAAAAATATTTAAGTATGAATAGACCAAAATGGCAGAATCCACACTCAACAGACAAAAAAAGCTTTCTATTCAGAGGCTTGATCCTAGGACCTAGTTTAAATCTATAAAAGCACGGACACACCATTTTGGGCTGAGAATCTGTATTAGATACATATCAGACACAGATACGCCTAAGATACATATCAGATGCGGCAATTGAAGTATCTGATTTTTTATTTTATTTTTTTAATATTGGACACAGGAAGATACACAGAAGAAGTAGCCAGGATACGTGAGAATACTTTTGCATTTTTTAAAAGTCGTTTTTATGAGCCCAGCCCATTATATTCACCAAATTAAACTCATTTTAGTGAGCCCAACCCATTATTCTCATTTTATTTATTGAACCCATTTTATTGCTACTAAAATGAAATCCAATTTCATATGTTTTATTTAGTAAAATTATAAGAAAAAAAATCTAAATTCAATTTCATACGTTTTATTTTAGTAAAATTGTCGTATCTCAAACGTATCCGTATATTAGTTTTTAAGAAATTGACGTATCGCCGTGTCGTGTCGTATACATAGCCTGTATATGTGTCTGTGTCCGTGCTTCATAGGTTAAAATCCCATGCAAAGCACTAAATTCAAATCCATTGGGCTCACCATTGCCAGACAGAACACATTTATTGTCAATTTGATGTGCATATAAATCAAGAGAAAGAATAAAGTATATGCCTCCATGGTCTACCTCTATAAATTACATAACATAACCTTGACCTTCTCAACCTTATTTCAACTTCAAAATGTATGAACTTACAGGAAATGGGGAAAATCCTCGCATGACTTTATCTCAGGAACTCCGTTTCTGAAACTGAATATGCCAACAGCACTGATATCTTTTCCTAATGGAAGTATTTTCTCCTCATCAAGCACCCCAACCTTAAAAAGTGAAACATAACAAAGAATCTTAGCTAAAATCCATTTACAAAGATGTTCAACCTCAATATTAATTGCTTAACTCACAGGGTACTCGTGACCAAAAAGTGCTTGAAAGAAGGTATAAGGAGTAGCAAAAACGGGCTGCAGTTGATGATACACAGTTGTAAGAGGCAAAGGATGTCTTGAGCCCTCCATGTTAACAACAACAAAATTAGAATATGGTGAATGACCCTCAACAAGGATGAAAGGAACCTGTTATAAAAATTTCAAATATCAACATGACAGTATCATATAAGATAAGGCTTTATATGCAAACTCCAATGAATTCTCGCAAATTCTGGTAAGGTAATCACTCATACATAGTTCCCAGCTAACCATCATCGAGTAACCTAGTGGCCAAGAGTGTCATAAGTAACTAAGAAGCGATGCGTTCAATCTATAGTGGTTATCTACCTAGGAATTAATTTTTTAAGGATTTTCTTGACAACCAAATGTTATAGGGTCAAACGGTATGTCATGTGAGAATAGTTTAGGTGTGCGTAAGCTAACCTATATACATAAAGTTCCCAGCTGCTCAACTAGATAACGAAAATTTATATAAGAGATGCCCTCATAAAATATCTTTCAACTTCGAGTTATTCTTTATTCACAGACAGAATCACAAGGATGATACGAGCTGAATAGGTATTTAATACAAAGATCTTTGATTAGTAAGGATAACAAAAAAAGTGAATCAATTATCAATAACAGATAGAAGCTTGAATTTACCGTTCGAAATGATGTTGACTCTTGTTTTCTAAAGGTCCTTCCAAAAATTGCACGGACATCAGAAGTCCATCCAAAAAAGCCTTTCCATTCATTGAATATGCACTAAACAATGCCACAAGTTAGAATTTAAAAAAAAAAAAAAAAAAAAAGAATCCTCAGTTTATAAAACTGGATATTTTATGCACGCATCCGTAACACTGAATAACAAAGGGGAACAAAAACAGACAATTGCAGCACCAATGGGTCCACAATGATTAACCCTGCCGAAGGAGATATTCATGTACCAAAGATTAAATTCATAAATTAATGATGTTGATCAATGAGTTATATAAATTAATGAGTAATAGATAAAATTCAAACAAGCTAGAATAACTATGAATATAAATTCAAGAGAAAAGTTTTTTTTTTGGTTCCTACGTTTTGGGAATAGTTTCTATTCGACGCTTATGTTTCAAAATCAAACACTTTTACTCCTAGCATTTCAATAATGCTTAATTTTAGTCCTTTGTATATCTTTTGAGTTACTTTTTTTTACTTATTTTCTTTTAAAACTTAAATTTATGTCAAGACCAAAATAATCACTTCATCAATATATAGGAATTTAAAATTAGTATAGTCATGATCCTAGTAAACTTTGTGTAATGTAACTAACAATTTTGTTATCTCAAGACTAAAATTGAGCATTATTGAAATGTATTGGTTGATATAATTAAATTTACCTCAATCCATTAGATCGGTGGTACAAAATGTTATGGATAAAAGTGTTTGATTTAGTTACCAACTACAAATCCATATCTGATGGTGGGCATAAGCTGGCCCGGACATAAAAAAGAATGATGGTTGCACAGCTCAATTTTCATTTATCCTCCACCCTCCGGCAGCCCATAACAAAAATCACAACACAGTTACCAAAAGTTCAACCGAAATGCACAAAAAAAATGAAATTACCATTTGAGTACGCTGAATAATCACAGCTCTATCTCCAGACTCTTGAGAAATCAATACATTCGGCAGTAATCTTTTCCGATCACCGTCCACCGACGACCTAGCCTCAACAATACCACGAACCACAACAAGCTTCCGATCGGATTCGGATTCTCCCGAATCTCCATCCGAAACTACACTTCGAAGATCAGATACGCTAACGTAAGGAGCTTGTCGGAGCTCATTGAGAGCGGAGCATGAAGAAGTGAGTTTGAGGACGGTACGAGCGGCAGCATAAGCTAGGGCGGCGCCCAAGACGGCTCCATCAAACGATAAAGCGAACCGGGAGAGTAAAGAGGCTAGGGCTTGCTCCGATGAGGACATTAATGAATTCCGCGTCTCTGTGGCGGTGAACGTAGATTCCTCCTTGAATGTGGCGGAGACGTTAAAGAAGCACCGAGTGGCGGCGATTTTCCGGCGATGGCGGGAGATAACGCTGACGGAAGAGAAGTGTAGAAATTGGGTGCGTAGTCGCCGCCCTTGTGGCTGTCGTGTATATTATAATTCAGGGAAAATACTTTCTTCTTCGTCTTTTCTTTTTTTCTTTTTTTTTTTTAATTTGGATGAAGTTTCTATTAGTCATCTAAATGGTCGGTAGTTTAATAATTTTATTGTTTTATGTTAATTCACTTCGATACCATGATTACAAATTCGATTTCGATAATTGGCTCAATTTGTAGGGTTTGTGATTTTCAAAAAAAGTTTCTATTAGTCGAATTATTAGCATATAAAGAAATATTGATTGCCTAAGTAAATATAACTCAAATAGGGTCATGGGTGATTGGAGTTGGATTGGGTTAGGGGAATTTTAAGACTTATTCAAAATTTTGGGTCGGTCAATTCTCAAATTTATCGAGCTCTATGTATTATAGCAATCCAATCTAACTCTATATTTTTTGAATTGAATTGAGTTTTCAATTTTTAATAATATTTTTTTTAATAAAATTGTATTACCTATTTTATTAGTGTGCATAATTAGTTAATAATCTATCTCACTAATTCATTTCTCTCTCTCTTTATTTATATATA
>JBBMKA010000002.1:6697095-6760651 GCA_037833695.1 Sechiopsis laciniata | reverse complement strand
GTATTTATACATAATTGTTTTATTTTATTTCATAATTTTACTATAGATATATCAACCACACATTTCCTATTTTTCATTATTTTTTATGTGTGTCCTTAATTTATGTAATGTTTTTTTAAGAAAAAAAAAACTAAAAACTAGAAATAATTATCAAACAAGTTTTGTTTCTGTTTCTTATTTTTTTTAGAAAAAAGAAACATAAATAGTTATCAAACACACTCTTGTTTTTTGTTTTAAATAAAAACAGGAACAAGAAACAAGAAACAGGAAATGAGAACGTTATCAAACGGGCCCTTCGTTACCCATAACCTTCCAAAATGTGGTCAATGATGGAAGGAAATGAGATTGTAACTGTTAATGCATCAATTAAGGATTTAAGCAGAAATTGAGGCATTAACAATGACAAAGAAAGAGTTTAGCATCTTTTTTTGGATGTTAAAAAAAATGGACAATTTTGGAGTTCAAAATTTACAATATTGGCAGTGATGGGTGTGAAGGAATACTATATTCAGCGGGAATAATATATTCAGTTTGGCTTGTTATTGATTTACCGGCTAGAAGAATCGTATAACCATATATGGTTAAGGAAAATGCATTTAGATATTATATTCGCATGTACTAATTATTCTCGCATACAAAGCGTGCTCATGTATTGTGAACTCATACAATTGATATATACCCAAATCTATGTTTCCTCAATTATTCACCACTTTAAATGGTATCAGAGTTCATTAACACAAAATGGGTATTCAATTTAATAAAATAAAGTAGATATTTAATTTAATAAAATAAAATTGGGATATGATTTAAGATGGGTGAAACTTAAAAGAGATACCATCTAGATGAGACATCTTATGATCCCACTATTGTCCCACATTGGAAAAGTGGAAAATTCTCTCTAGCATAGCATTTATAAGTAGATGAATTATTCCTCTCATTATCAATTAGTTTTGACTTGGATGTCTACACTATCTAATATGGTCTCAAAGCAATGCTTTTGTCAATAATCACCTCTTCACTATTCACCAACAATCGTGCTTCGCCTTGAATGATTTCGATGCGCTTCGTTACTTTTTAGGTACTCAGATTAGGAGTGTGCAAAAAAAATCGGTAACTCGGACTACCCAGATTATCCAAACCAGAAGGGTTGGGTTGTGTTATAGATTTTTTAATTTGGGTTGGGTTAGATTTTTGGGCGCAACCCGAGTTTTCGGGTCGGGTCCCGGGTTGTGGAGTTTTGGATTGGGTTCAATCCGAACTCAGAATCGAGTTATATATATATATTTAACTTCTTTATTTAATGTAAATTCATTGATGGCGTAGCGGTTGTTTAGCTCGTTGGTTGGCATTGTAGTCAACCTTGGTTAGAGAACTATGTTTTCTACTTTTTAAATTATTTTGTTTACAAAGTTTGTATTGCATGGACACAAACGATACTAAATTTGGCCACTTCATCTCCCAAATTGTTGCAGTTTATTTAATTATTTTTTTCCTTCTCTCCTAATTATTTTATGTTTTATTTTTCTTATGAAGCTTTTTTTTACTGAGCAAGTTCCCTCTTATCTTTCTCAAAACTCTTTTCGTTTTTGAATCTATCTAAATATTTTATTCTCTTATTATATTAAGATTTATTTTTTTTATAATTGTACACAATATTTTTTTAATTCAAAATTAATTTTTATCTTTTTGGAATAATCTCATTTTCTTAGTAAAATTAGCTTTATATTTGGGCATACATATTGTATCTTTTGATTTGTAATTTCATATTCAAAGATTTAATTAATATTATTTTATACTGAAATTAAGACTTCCAGAGGTTGAAACAATATGTGTGTTCTCGTCGAATTTATAATCCCACCTTGAGCTTATAATTATTTTGAACCGATGAACCCAACCCAACTTGAAAGTATAGGGTTGAGTTGGGTTGGGTTGTTTTTCTAATTAGGTTGGATTGGGTTGTTTTTCTAATTAGGTTGGGTTGGGTTAAAAAAGTAATCAACCCAAGTTTTTTTGTTGGTCCAGAAATTACCCTTAATCCTACCCAACCCAACTTATGTACACCCCTGGCATGTTGCTCACTCATATCAAATATATTGACGATCAATTATCAATCTTCTCTTTCACGCCCATACTAAACATATAGAGATCATTGTTTTGTTCATTTTCTTTGTCATCGTGTTCTTCTGATAATTTTGAAAAAGCTTAAACCTTCCGTTTTTTCATTAACTTTCCACAAATATTTATAGTACATGAAATATCAAATTTCAAAAGATCTCATAACAAATATTAGATAATATCGAATAAATATCCTATCAAATTATAGAGAATATATAATAATATTAAAATGTTAAACTTAACATATCCTACCGAACATTCCAATGATATTTATTTCTAATATCTTCCGGCCATTTTGAAGTTCGCTACATTCCTCAGGCTGCTTGACAAAGTCATTGCCTTATACTCAGTATCATTTCCTTCTATCTAAACTTAGATTCATTGAACTTTCCACTCGTTTGAGGGAGGATGGGAAGGAATAAATATTTTGTTATCTTTGTTAGTGATTTACCTTCTAGAAGAATCGTATAACTATATAGTTAAGGAATTATGCATTTAGATACTATTTTATTTATATATTGAGATATTTTCCATAAACTTTTCCCTTATACAAAGGATGCTCCTATTTTGTGAATTCATACCATTGATATATACAAAAACCTAGTTTTTCTCAATTCTTCAACCCTTTACAATGGCATAGGGTTGAGTTCACACGATGTTTTGAATGTAAATTAAGGGGACAACATGTGTCACCCAAAAAAATATATATAAACTTAAGGTTTTTTAATTTAAAAAATTTAAGGGGACAACATGTGTTGAGTTCACACGATGTTTTGAATGTAATTTAAGGGGACGACATGTGTCAGCCAAAAAAATATATATAAACTTAAGGTTTTTTAATTTAAAAAATTTGAGGAATAAAATAATATTAAAAGAAAATATGAATTGATTAATAGTAAACAAAATTAAAAAAAAAATTAATCCTAAGATCACATATTTATTTTTAATAATTATCATGGAATGATTTAATAGTCAATTGAGAAATTTGTTTTAATAACCATTGTGACTTAATTTCAACTATAATAATACTTACTTAAAAATTAATTGTCTATCCATTTAGTCACGGATAAAAAAACAAAAATAATAATAACCTTGGTTAGCAAAAAGCATAAATAGTACTTAGGTTAGCTATGATTAGGATAGTCATTCTCGATGCATGAATCGTTGTGAGATTCTTAAACCGATCACTATAACTTGTTGAGTTGAAATCATAGAGAAAGTGACTTCCACGAACAAAAGTTGGCATAGAATGAAAGAGAGTTCATACTCAATTATAAGAAATGAAAACCATGTGTGGAAATAACCTATTTATTCTCTAAAATGACAGAAAATTTGAATCAAATGGATGAGATATCCAATTTGGTAACTGAATTATATTCTTTCTTTTTTTTTTCAAAAACTATTAAATTTAAGCAAGGAGACAAAAAATGGAACTGTTGCTACAGCCAGACCATATCTAAAAAGAGAAGAATTTGGGTGCTTTTGAGGCTGCACCCTCACCATGATATCACCCATGTGAAGTCACACATATATTTTTTTTTCTTTTAACTTTTTTTATAAAAAATATAAAGTAAAATAAATAAATAAATAATGAGCTGTGTAACATCAAAAATGTCACATGGGTGACATCATAGTGAGAGTGCAGCCCAGAATGCACCCAAATTCTTCTCATCTAAAAATGATAACTGAAAAATACTTTGTTCTTTGATTGGCTAAGGCTTGTTTGTCAAAAAAGGTGTAGGACCATGAAGTGGCGAAAGGCTCCCTTTGATGTTTTCACTTGGTTTTTGTTTTTTTTTTTTTTTTTTTTTTTTTTTTTTTTAAATACCTTTTTTAGTCTAGATTTGGATTGTAATTTTTATTTAATCTCCAAATTTCAAAATCAAACATTTGTATTCTTAATATTTCAATAATTCTCTATTGATCCTTTGGTAATTGGATCTACATGATGTCACTAAATTACTATTTTTGCCGACATCTTTTATATTTATTTTTATATTTATTTTCTTTTATAAATTTATTAATATATATTAAAATTGAAAATTAGTTTAATCATTATCGTAATAATTATTAAAATATGTAACTATCCATTTTCTTATCTCATGGCAAAAATATTGAGCATTATTAAAATGTTAGATACTAAAATTTGATTTTTTTTTTTTTTAATGTCTTTATTGATTTTAAAACATAGGAACTAAATAAAAAATAACAGTTCAAATTTAGGGACTAAAAGAATATTATCTTTATTTCTAAAAAAAAAAAAATTAAAAACTTATTTTTCTCAATTTCCTTACCATAATCATTATCGCCCTGAAAAGATAGACTTGAATTATTCAAGTTTTTAAATACTTTTATTTTATTACACAATTATTTTTTTAAAAAAAATCCATGAACGAGAATTATATTTAGAGGCTTATTTTTCAAAAATCTAAAACAAAATGATTATTCAACAGTGCTAAGCAGACATTTTTTATAGTTTGGATTAAACTATTTTTGTATGATTTTAACTTACAGATAAGTTATTGTTAATGGTCGAGTTTAGTGCTTACGCTTTTTAGTCTAACCTTTATGAAGTTGACAGATTAAACCATCAATTTTTTAAATAATGATTAATTTCTTATCTACTAAGTTAAATTGGTTAAAACTTTTTCTGAAGTCATAATTTTTATAAGTTTAATAATATATGACAGTAAGGAGAATCGAACCTCTTACATTTTGATCGAGATATATACATCTTAATTGAATTATATATTTTTTTATGGAAAATTAAACATGAAATTAAAATAATGTTAATAATAATAATAATTAGTAACTTAAGACGTGCCAACAGGAGCGGTAGCTTAATGACACTTGCATATACAATTGTACATTTAATCGAAGAAAATACAAGAAAATAATAATGTTGGCAATTTTATGTAGAATAAAAATTTTAAAAAAATCTAAATAGCAAATTTTTTGAAACATGCACAACAAAAAAATTGAGGTAAGTACAGTCAAAAAATGAAAAAACTCATTCGGGTGAGGTCTTTAATATTACCACATAAAATATTCAATTAGTGTCATAAATAATGATCAATTAATGCATTAATAATTTCCAATTTATAGATAGTGAAGGACAAAAGAAAGCGTCCAAAAATTTTTCAATAATGAAATATTTCTAAAGAATATTAAAATTAAAATTGACAATTAAAAGAATTTCACCAAAACCAAACTTCCAATAATATAGGAATAGTTAGATGATAAATATAAGAAAATATGATTTATGAAAGAGAAGAAATAAACACTTCAATTCAGTGCAATTGTATTTTGACAAATTGATTTGAACATTTTCGAAAACAACAAAAAACAACGCCATTATGAGAAAGAAGAAATAAGATTAAAAAGATTTGAATTTTGGCAATTTCAAATTTTCAATCAGTGCCTCTTCCAATGCATGGCCCCGTTTGATTGAAACGAAAATTAGGCAAATGGCAATGTTGAGTACATTCGTTTTTTTTTTTCCCCCTTTTTCTTTTTCCCTTAATGAATGGGATTTATCAAATCAAATCATTTTCAAAAGATCCATCAATTATTTTAACTATAAAAATTCAATTAGCCGGTTGATTTTGATTTCCTTTTTGTGAATTCCATAATCACTTCAAATCCACCCTTCCTAATTATCGACGTATATACTTACTGATTTAATTATGCTCTTGTGCTGTAAATTAGAATTGAGTTGAACGTAAACATTTTTAAAATTTTGAACTTAGGTTAAAGATAGCATGATAACAAAAGTCCAACAACATATTTAACATATAATTTATAATTAAAATATTATGAATTCAATTTTCTAACCCAAGTAGAGTTACTTATAAAAAAAGTCAAACATAATCATAGTACATTAAAAGTTAGATCATTTCATAGAACTAATATAATAAAGTTTGCTATTGAAAAAATAACTTAAAATAATAATTTAAAATATGAGAAAATAAATCGAAAGAGATAATGACCTTGTGATTTCATTGTTTGGTTGTAATACAGTTCAACACGATGATGTTACTAAAACTCTACTCATTTTTACTTGAGAATAATGCATATAGATTTCAAATTGGAATTTTTATCAATAGTCTAAAATTGTTTCTCTTGAAATTTTAGGATTTTAATTAATACAAAATTCATAGTGTGACTTATTGAATTGATTAACCACCAAAATTTTCTCAAAAAAAAAAAAAAAAAAAAAAAAGATTAACCACCAAAATTTAAGGTTATACATTGTTTTTTTTTTTTTTTCTCACAATGTTAAGCATCAATTAGATAAATCAATCATCCCAAGTTAAAATAAATAAACCAATATGTTAGTCAATCAATGCTTTTTGAAATATTTTTTTGAAGACTTCGTTCATTTTTTTCTTTTTTCAAGTACAATAAGATTGGAGAATTCAAACCACAATAGATAGGTATACGAGTCCAAATATATTTACTCAAAGCTTTTGTCATAGAGTTTTCACTATATCTCTTCAAAGAAAAAGAGTTTTCACTCTATGGTTTTGATTTTGAAGAAATATGGCTGGTTCCTTGCCTGAGTGGGCTTTGTATCCAAGCCCATTTAGCTCAACAATTATGGGCTAAAATTTTCCATCTTCCTACGGCCCAATTTTCCATCAAATAATTGAAGGCCCAATAACCCTAACGGCCCAATATCCGATTTGGGCCTTCGAACTCACCATACAAGTCCAAAAGCAAGTATTTACGTATCGATCAAACCGGAAGAAAAGTTTTTCAAAAAAAAAAATAAGAAGAAAAGTTGGCTCCTCCACGGCGAGCTTACCGTGGCCGGTGAATTTCTCGACGGAATAACAGGGAGAGAGTTGCAGAGCAACGGGAAGTGAAGAGAAGAGGGAACAAGCTCATCGGAATCGGAAATTGCACTGATCTTTTGGTTTTATCAATCGAGAATCAAGTATGAGCTTCCTCTTTGGCAGCCGAAAAACTCCCGCAGGTTCTTAACGTTCTTACCTTAATCTAATTATGCATATTATGGAGCTTTGTTCTTAATGTTAGAATTCTTTAGGTCGATTTCTAACTCTGATGCTGATGAAGTTCCGCGTTCTTACCGTATATTCCGCAGCTTTGTTCTTGTGGTAGCGTGATTTCTTGTGTGAATTTCTATTTCTGGAGTTCATTCCTGTAAACTTCGATTTGATGTGGATGAAATTCTTCGACAGTAATTTCAATACATGTAATTTTACTCGTGGCGTCGAGGAATCAAACTTTTTATGTGTTATAATTTGTGCAAATTTGTGCGTTGAATTACAATAGACGAATTTCTATTTCTGGAGTTCATTCCTATAAACTTCGATTTTATGTGAATGAAATTCTTCGACAGTAATTTAAATACATGGAATTTTACTCGTTAGGAATCAAAAATTTCTATGTGTTATAATTTGTGCAAGCTCTCGCGTCCAATTACAATAGACGGCTCTAGATTGTAATTTTTGTTTTGGTCTTCTGCGCAGAGCTTCTGCGGGAGAACAAGAGGATGCTTGATAAGTCCATTAGAGAAATAGAACGGGAAAGACAAGGCTTACAGTCTCAGGAAAAGAAGTTGATTGTGGAGATAAAGAAAAATGCTAAACAAGGACAGATGGTGAGTTAAGTAATTTAGAACTTGATATTTGACTTTGTAGCATCTTCAGTGACTGCATTTCTACTAGCTCTATAGGATGTTAGTCTGATTCGAACTCGAAGTCTAGTCTTCGTTTCTTTAGGAAGGGTGATGGATACTAGGTTATTTACTTGATTCCTTTTGTCTGTTTCAGGGAGCTGTTAAAATAATGGCCAAAGATCTTATCAGGACGAGACATCAGATTGAAAAGTTTTATAAACTAAAATCACAGCTTCAGGGTGTGGCCTTGAGAATTCAGGTATTTTATAGGCACCTTCTTCCGAACCAATATCATATTAGATAACAAGTACTGCCGAGAACTATTTGGTCAAAATTTTGGCTTATAATTATTGATTTGATTGATGTGCTAGGATGCAGGTGTAATTATTCCTCATAGATGAGCTCTATAATTCTAAAATGGTAGTTTAAGGTTATAAGTATAACTGTATAACTATCTAGAGCTTGCTAAGCTTCAGTATAGATGTATTCTGTTGGTTCAAATTTAAACTGAGGTGCGCTTATGTATGTATCAAGAGAAGAAATATTTTACAAGCCATACAGTTCTCTTCCCATAAAATTAAGAACAAATAATAAAGTCCTTTAGAATCAGTTTAATTCCGCTGGGATCCTCTAATTGTGCTGGAAGATTTGAACGAAATTGAAATTTTGAGGGAATATTATTTTCTTGGTTAAAGTTGATGTTCAAATTGGAATTTGAAGTAGATTATTGAGTCACTTTGTAGAAAATAGATTTGTTTCCATTCAAACTTATCTTCTTTTTTAGGATTTGTTTCTCGATTTATTTTTATTAAGAAATTTGAAAAAACTGTGATCTTTCTTCTTTGCGATTTCAGAAACTTTACTGCCAAGGTTAGTTTTAGATTGCCTTTGTCTGCCTTTTTTTATTTATCAATTTCATTTATCTAATATGTCAAATTATGGATTACTGTTATGATTTTAAGATACTATGAATAATTAGAATTTTCTAGCAAACAAGAGCAATAGCTCAATCTGCCAAAGCGGGGTTAGCTTAGCGGTAATTGACATATATCATTGACGAAGAGGCCATAAGTTCAAATCTTCCAACACCCAAATATTGTTGTACTAAAAAAACAATAGCTCAATCGACATGAGTGTGCGGCATGCCCAAGAAGTCATGGGTTCGAATCTCCACCTCCCATTGTTCTTGAACTAAAAATAATTAGAATTTTCCATTATTTAATATTCACGAACATGTGGCTATTACAAAAGAAAAAGAGAATATTGCTTTCTATTTGAAGAAAACTGCTTGTTACACACTTACAGTTTGCAGACAAAACCATCCTTTTCTTTTCTATGAGGAAGTGTTTGTTGAATTACGTTAAATTACCAATCAATCCAAAAACTTAAGTTGATGGATTGGGATAAATTTAATTATATCAACTAACAGATTCTTTAGAACATCTTTACCAAAGGGTGCAAGAGTTTGAAGCAGCATCAGGCCTCAACATTAACTGCCATAAAATAATAAAATCTCCTTCCTCACTCTTGGGATTAGCCAATTTAATGCCGATTCTCTGGCTGCTCCCATCTGGTTCAAGGTGGAAAATTGGCCATCGACCTACCTAGGCCTCCCATTGAAAGGCAACCCTCGAACACTAACCCTTTGGAATCCGGTGTTAGAAAAGATTGAAAGAGGCTTCAAAACTGGTGTAATACACACATTTCTGAAGGGGGAGACTAACCTTGATCTGCTCTACGTTGTCAAACCTTCCTATATATTACCTATCCCTCTATCTTGCTCCAAAGAAGGTCATCTTGGCTATTGAAAAATTAATGAGGAATTTCCTATGGAGAGAGAAAAATGGAAATAAAGCTAGTCACCTCTTTAAATAGGACAAAGTTAAGGTTCCATTCAAAAAGGGTGGGCCAGGTATCATTGATATACACAAGAAAAACACCTCCCTATTGCCCAAGTGGCATTGGAGGTTTTATGTGGAGAAAAATGCTCTTTGGAAGCTCTGCTTTGCTGCATAGTTTGGCTTACGCTCCTCACATCTCAAATCTGGCACCAAGGCATAAGCACATCAAAAGGGCCATGAGAGAAATTGACAAATGGAAACATCTTGTCTATAAGAATGTAGCTATAAAGCTTGGATCGGGCGCTACTACGAGTTTTTGGATAACCACATTCTTCAAGTATCCTTCCCTTATCTCTTAATAAGGAGGCTAATGTTGCTGATTTTTGGAATCCAGAAGATGAGGCCTGGAACATAAACCTTAGGAGAAATCTTAGGTAAGATGATTGTGGAATGTGCATCTCTTTCCACTCTGCTGGATACTCACAAACCTGGGTAGGAAATGGCCATTGGAAAAGTCAGATCTTTTCTCATCAAAATCTTTGCTCTAACAGTTGTCTTCCTTAAAGCAACCCACAAACTGACTTCTACTCTCAGCTCTGGAAGGGCCAACAACCAAGAAAGGTAAAAAAAAGTTCTTTGGTAGCTTAGCCATGATATTATTAACACTCATGACAAGCTGCAAATTCAATGTCCTGGGATGGCTTTGTCTTCTCAGTACTGCAATCTGTATTTTAGTGAAATCAGAGTCTCAAATTCATTTGTTCAGTAGCTGTCCTCCTGCGAATGGCATTTGGAATCAACTTTTCACTGCCTTTAAATGGCATATGTTATGTATGATGAGACCGGGAAAGATACAAGACCTGATCTACCAGTTCTATATAGGGCATCCATTCAAAGTGGTGAAGAAGGTCCTATGGACTCTTATTATGCATTGGAGTAGCTTTTCACTTTTGTTATTATTGATAGGATTTCTTTTGTAACTATTTATTCATGGATGAAAGTTTTTGTTACCTATTAAAAAAAGGAAAGAAGAAAACTGCTCGTTATGGAAAGAGGAGCTTTCAACGTTAAACAATAAATGTTCTTTTTAAAGTAAAGCACAGAGTTTAAAAATGTTTCTCTCTCTTACTAAGCTCCAAGCACCAAAAGGAGAGTACACTGATATTATAATACAAGCATAACAGATAAATAAACCCCATAACCAACTCATGAGAATAACAATCGTATCAATTAAAAACTACTGGAGCAGCTCATCTTCCTATACTTTATAGATGCGTGTTTACCTTGGTTATAGTGGAGCGTTACTCTGATTTCCCGGTTTCCAAAAAAATTTAAAATATATATATATATATATTAAAGAACCTCTATTATTTGATTTTGGAAATTTCTTTCTTTTCTTTTCTTTTTTTTTTTTTGGTAATAAACGTAATCCTCAAATGAATTCTTATTTTCTGAGACCATAAAAATAAAGATATTAACATTTGTTTAATCAATTGGCACATATAATTTCTTGAGTAGTGAATATTCCAATTTTTTGCTTCGGCAGACACTGAAATCAACTCAAGCCATGGGAGAAGCCATGAAAGGCGTAACTAAGGCAATGGGGCAGATGAATAGGCAGATGAACTTGCCGGCACTGCAGAAGATAATGCAAGAGTTTGAGAGGCAGAATGAGAAAATGGAAATGACATCTGAAATAATGGCAGACGCTCTTGACGATGCTTTAGAAGGCGACGAAGAAGAGGAGGAGACAGATGAGCTTGTAAATCAGGTGCTTGATGAGATTGGAATCGATATCAACTCAGAGGTAAACGTGCTTTAATTTATACATTTTTAAACAATGGTTCATACATTATCTTAGAAAAAGGGAATTTAAACACAATTTTGATTGCTATCTGCTATCTGCTATCTCTCACATGCAGCTTGTGAATGCACCCTCAGCTTCTGTGTCAGTGTCAACTGAAAATAATAATAGGGTTGCCCAAGCAGAAACCGAAGATACTGGAATTGACAGTGATTTACAAGCTAGGCTGGATAACTTGAGAAAGATGTAGGTTTTTCTTACAATTATGTGGAATTAATAACACTCTGATCATATACATAATAATAAATCATATATTTGTTTAGGTTTGATTTCTATTCAGCCAAGTTTGTATTTGAATGGTATATTGACATGTACGATCTCTTGTTCGGAGATTTTTGACTATCAGACTATGTATTTAGCATTTGTGATCTAATTATAATCTCTTGTTTGAATTGTTAGTATATGATGGCAATATATATATAGTAGAGAGAACAAATTTGAGAATTGTCGAAATCAAATTGACAATGAGAAGAGTGGTTAGTTTATATATCTTATAACTATTGTGAGGACTCCTTATTTTTCTAATGTGAAGTCCTCAACAATTCTTTGTATTTATTAAATACAAGCTCCGTGGTTGCCTGGACTCCGGCAAACCGGCTAGCCATATTGAATACATGGAGCATGAAAGTTATGGCTGCAGCAGGGAAGCCACCGTATGGCATTCGGCTCTTCAAAAGGCGACAAGCACAAAATACATTCCGTTTCGGTATTAGTTTCTTCATTCTCATTTTCTTTCTTGTATGTAAATAACATTTGAGTCCTTATATTTAATTTTCTTAACAGGCTTATGGCTACAGCAGTCACACTATTCTATCATTATAAGATTGAAAAATGTGAGAGACTTCATCCAGGTTTTTGGGGCTCGGAACTGCTGAACTTGGAATATCTGCTTTTTTATATCGTCACATATTAGAATTCGTTTATAATTTCAATTTGGTTGCAGCCTTGCGGCTAACTGCTAAGTTAACCTTTTTTTTTTTTTTTTTTAAGTACAAATTAGGGAAAGAGGATCACAAATCCTATACAGAGAGTACTACTACTCTCAAATGAGAGTTAAATATCAATTTTCGGGATCGAACTTGTGATTATGCTGTTGCACTGAATTATCACAAAATAATGAAACTAACGTGCCACTAACTTTTTCGGTAACTTCTTTCTACATGTGTTTATCATGTGTGTGTATATATATATATATTATATTGATGGATAATAAACCAAGCACAATCGAAAAAAATGAAAAGGGTTTATTATGTTTATTATAGCTTCTTTTTATATTGTCTTGTTCTATTTGAATAAAAACCAAATAGAGCTAATTTATGGAATTTTTGGAAATTGCTTTCAAAGGTTTTTTTATTTTTGTAAGAGCACTTCAAAGTCATTTATTTTGGAGAATAGTATCAACACTCGTTGGCTTTTATTTTGATATCCAAAAGAGCCTAAGCTTTAGGCTAATGACCTCGAGGTTTGAGGTTCGATTCCTCTACCTTGCATATCGTCAAAAAACTTGAAAATTATATAAGTATATATATTAGCTTTGGTGTATGGATTTTCATTTTTTCAATTTAGTTGAAAGTTTCAATTTGGTTCATTGAATTGACTTAGAAATGTTAAAATAGACAAATGATCCATTACACTTCATAAATTAACAAAAACTAGATGCGAAGCTTTTCTTTCTAAAATATTTTAATAATAAAAAAAATTATAACATTCACAAAATTGAAAAATGTATATATAATTTTGAGTTCTCTTGTTTTGTTTACTTATGGTACATATATATATATTTTTTTTTTTTTTAAAAAAAACTTATTGTACAGATAACATTCACCAAATTATAACAAACTGGTATATTGAGTTCCCTTAATTTTTGTTAACTTGTGTATAAATATATATATACATATTTTGAATTTGCCCATGTGTATTCATATAATCAACAAATTATTACATTTCATCAAATTGAAAATGTCGATACAAACAATATGAAAATTAGAGGTTCGATTCTCTCCTACATACATACTGTAAAAAAAAATGTTGATTCATTCAAACTACCCAGACCCGAAAACTATAGTCTATAACATATAATTTCTTTCTAGAAAACATTTCTATTATAACGAAAATATAGGTCAATCTTGGAAGATGAAAAAACAAAAGAAAAAATCACACATTTTAATTAAAAATATTATTCTGAAAAGTTGTCTTTTGTCGACGAATCGAAAACAAGCTTTGAAGGTTTCAGTTTTTACTACTAAAACTTTTACGTCATGCTAAAATTTAGGCAATATTGGAGTTAAAGCTGTAGGAGCCACAAAAACACTTAGTTATCAAAATTTTGCCAAGCTTAAGAAACTTCTATAATTCGCCACCAGCAACGAGCATTTCTTGCTAGAGTGTTCAGATCAGTTTCTTTTTCTATTTTTTTTCATGGGAAAAAAAATAAAAAAGTTAGTGTTATTTACAATGTTACAAGCACACTGCTGAACTCATCTCATGCATACTACTCCCATTAGCTGCTCCTCCATTCACCTTGCCTTGCCCATGATTTGGAGAAGGAACTTGAGCGTGCATCTCGGCAAGCTCCCTCACCCGTAACAAGATCTGTGCAGGAATCGACACCGACGCATGTTTCCGAGAACTTATCTACATAGATTGTCCAATAATGAATATCGAAGGATATATAATCAAACATGAGTTATATTCTTCAAATGCTTACCCCTTCATCAACAGGTGTCTGTGAAAAGCTAGCTTTGAGCAAGTTTCTCCATTTATCCTACAAAATAGAAACCAATTTTCAGTTAAAGTAAAATAGTTAAATAGAGCTCAATAACAATTAAGCATGATTCCCAAATGCACAGCCCTATGGTCTTTTCCATTATTCTTCCTTGGCAATTGTTACATTTTGAAATATTATTGTGGATTAGTTTACAAGAAAATGCACCTTGAGATCAACTGATGTACGGTATGAGTATGATGAAAAAGAGAGTTTCTTGATCTCAGACCATCTCCCAGCTCCGCATATTGACACGCCCTCTACTAATTTAACAACCTCAACAAGAGTCCAAGCACGATGATGCTTCCTCCTCGATCCACCTTTTGGTGTCTGAACGATTACCTTGTTATCATCAGATGCATTGCCAGAAGCAGTTGGCTTCTGCTCCAAATTCTTCTCCACCTCTCCTGTGTCCATCACTGAAGGACTCTCCAAATTCTTCTCCACCTCATATGTGTCCATCATTGAAGGATTCTCATCTTCGTCTGGAGGATTCAGATCTTTGTCTGGAGGATTCTGATCTTTGTTTGGAGGATTCTGATCCTTGTCTGGAAGGGAAATCTAGCAGAAAAAAATTAATAACCAAGAAATCAGAAGCCATCCAAACATTTTTTTAGGGATTAGAACCTGCAACCTCTTGGTCAAGAATGCATGTCAATTACCATTGCGCTAAACTCACTTTAGCACCATCCAAACAATAATTAGTACAAGTAACCATAAAGTTATAAACTAAAGGTACCTATGTTGAAGCCAATCAAAAGGTGAGTCACTTTTCAAAATTTAACTATGTGGTGGCGCATCACTGACGAGTTAAGGAAGTCATGGATTTATTCAGTGTTTGATCCCTATCCCATATACTGAAGCAAGGAAGACATTAATATGAATAGAGAAACACATACCACAAGGGCTACAATGTCTTTCCTTGGACGGCTCCTTCGAACTCTCGAACCACATGGAACTTGAAAGCCAGATCCACCAAGTGAATCCAATCTTGTGATGACAGTTCTTCCCCCATCTGAACAGACTTTCTTAATAGGTCTTGCAATGGAATTTGCAGAAGATATGCCATCTGATAGTGCATTTTTATTCAAACTTATCACCTTCTGGATATACTCTATTGACTCCACTTCAGAAAGTTCTTCAATATACCGCCTGGTAGGCTTCCGAATTCTTTTAGCTGCAGCTTTCTCATCGTGTCGATCTTCACTCCCATGATCAAGTTCCATAGCCTCAACTTGATGATCGTCCTTATTTTCCGAAGTGTGAACTGTTGGGGAATCTCTGCATTCAATACTCAAAGCTTCAGCAGTTGGAACACTGGTGCCCTCCACATTTTGAGAACTTTCTTCAACAAACTTCCCTTCCTTAATTATAAAGGATGAAGCTGGAATGTCGCATGTGTTGGTCAATCCCATAGCAATTCTCCTCTTAAGCCACGATTTGTCTTTAACTGTAGTGTCTCTCCCAAAAGTTGCTTTGAAACATTCATGGAGTTCTCTAATAGACAGATTATCCAGGCATATGTCACCCTTTAACAAGGAAAAGTCGGGGTTAGACGTCGAGCAGGTGGCATCTGAGGATTCGGATTCCACTGATTTATCTGGATGCTTTAAACAATTGCCCAGACTCCCCCGTTCACTCTCATGATTCTCAGTTAAACTTGGAGAAATTGAATGAGCAACTTCCTGCAGTGAAATTTCAGATTCGAGATTCTCATCGAGAACAGTCAATCTACCATGCTGATCAGAACCCTTCATGTCTCCATTCACATAAGCAGAAGCATAGTTACGTGATCCACATGCTAAGCGAAGCCTCTCTTCCTGTTTCACCTTTTGCAATACCTCTTCAATGTACTGCAAGATAAGCTAGAATCAGTTTAAGTTGATATAACAAATTTTCTTCTGTGGTGTCCATCTAGCACAATTAAACAGAGAACACTAAGAAATATTAACCATTATTGCAGCATATAGCAAATTTCTTTTGCACTTCAAGTAACCAGTCAGAATCTTGAACATAAAAAAAAGCATTTCATAAGAAAGAAAATTTTGTACCTCCAAGCGGGCATTATATCCTGCATCAGCTTCAGTGATTTCAGATTGTGGCAAGCCTGGCATATCTTTACAATACAGACATCATAAGCCAAACTCACCAAAAAAAGGAACATGTTGAGCCTACTTCATAGCATGAAATGTGTATAATTTACCTAAGCTATGGTAGCTATGTGGCCAATTTGACCAATTAGACTCAAAAGGTATATGATCATATATCTATCATTGAACATAACCAATAAAAGACATGATCGCAACTATGCTATTTGATATGATAAGCAACATATAATGAGACCGGGATAAGACGATTCAAGAGATATTGCTAATCAGGTAAGATAACTGGATACAAAACAGGGCTATTGAATGTAACATTGACAAAATAAAAATGTAGGTGATTAGTTGCTAATTCACAATTTAAGGCCACTTGCCATATAAATCACACGCCAAAGATTAAAAGTGCCCAATACATCCTATCCTAGAGAGGACACTAAAGAGTAATCATAATAACAAAAGAAAGGGAAGAAAGAAAGAAAAAACAACCATTTGAGATTTCTACATGAGGCTTCCCAAATAAAGTGACTTCAGTGGGTACACATACTACAGCTTGTCCTGCATCTTCCACCTTTTCATTCTTGTCATCTTCTAGTAAATCCTCAACCTCCATTACTTCATCATCCGTGGCAGGAACAAATTTCCCATCACCATCAACCTAAATATGACATACAAAACTTCATGAGAAGTTTAAATAAAAAAATTGGAAGGCTATGATTGAAAAAGTGGAGAATAAAATCCTTCCTTGGGCGCACAATCACATCTCGACGAAGGGTGTAGAGTTAGACTCACTCTAATCCAAGCCACATTAGCTAACCTACCAAATTATTATGTGTTGATCTTTCAGATGCCATCCAAAGTACACATCATTTTGGAAAGATTGATTTGAAGCTTCCCTCATAAAGGTAATATAGACAGACCTCTTCAAAAAAGGAAGGTAATTAAGGTGATGAGTTCAATCCATGGTGGTCACTTACCTAGGAATTAATTTCCTACGAGTTTCCTTGACATCCAAATGTTATAGGGCCAGGCAGTATGTCCCGTGACATTAGTCGAGGTGCGCGCAAGCTGGCCCGGACAATCATAGATATAAAAAAAAGGCCTTAATCTAGTCAAATGAGATACTCTCCTTCCCATTGACAAAAGGGCTTGGCCTTTATAGTCTCAAGGATAAGAACACCATAGCCCTTTTATGCTTCACTAAGAGATGCTTTGTAGAGAAAGGTCCACCATCATAAATACAAAACCAGGCAGAAACTCCCTTGTTACTGCCAATGGCCTTGGAAGGTGATTCTGAAGTATTGCTCTCTGATGATTTTTTTCTTCTTTTTATTGATAGGAAACAAAAACATTTTATAGGAAACGAAGTATTGCTTTCTGCTTCATGATCAAACTTTTTACAAAATAAGGAATGGAGCCAAGCCAACACATGCTTTGGAAAGACACTCGGTTCAATGATGAGCCTCCAGACACTGCTATTTGAGTCACCATTCAATAGGAAAGAGGCAGTCAAAGACGTGGAATTCAGAGCACAGATTTGGAACCTGGGTTTGAGGAAAAATCAGAAGGATGCTGAAATTACCGAGAATGGGACACTATCACATTGTTTAGCAAACGTCTCTCTCACAAGAACAGAATACAGCATGGTGGAAGCTGGAGACACATGGGTCTTTCTCTAGGAATTACCTATTACTGGTGATCTCTCCTCCCAAAAAGAATAAGTGATTAGGGGGTGATTGGATTTTGGAGTTGAAAAGAGGAGAGGAGAGAAAGTGGAAGAGGATGAGGAAGTTGAGTGATTTAGAGATATGAAGTAGTTGTTTGGAAATTTGTGTTTTGGAGAGGAGATGTTGTAAAAAGTATTTATTTTATATTTTTTTTTATGTAATCATTGCATATTTATATTAATTAATAAATTTAATAAATTTTATCTTATATTGTGTGGTTGAAAATTAGAGAAAGTTTGATGTGATAGTTGATAAGATTAGATAAAATATATTTTATATTATATTATATGGTTGAAAATTAAAAAAAAGTTTGATGTAACATTTAAAAGATTAAATAAAAGATTTGATGTGATGATGGAGGAGAGGTTGAGGAGGAGTTTGTTACGACAGCCTCCTAAACGGTATCGTTTTTATCTCTGTATATGATATTCGTTGTGTATTTTCAATACGGCATCGTTTCATTTCTTATCCCTTCTTTTCTGTTTGATAAGGGACGCGTGTTGCGCTCTCCTTGGCCATAAGGTCTGTACACTATATTCCTTTCCCTTTATATTGTTGCCTCTGCTAATGGAAATTGTACCGAGTATTCTGTGCCTTTTTGCCCTTCTCTCAATCCTCTCTGATATTTCTGTTAATTCTATTTTTGTAAGTGAGTTGAGGAGAGATTGATGTCTTAAAAACAAACATGGAGTTGAGAAATCCCAACTCCTTCCCCTTCCTCTCCTCTCCTCAACGCCAAATCCCAAACACCCCCTAAACAATGTGATTTGGAAAGGTATATATCCACAAAAAAGAATAAGTTTTTCTTTTGAGAACTCATCCACGTGGTTATCAATACATACAACATGCTTCAAAGAAGATTACCATATGGCTTTGTCTCCTCATTGGTGTCCTCAATGCAAACAGTTTGGAATCACAGTCTCATCTCTTGCTATCCTGTCAATTTGCAAATCATTTTTGGGATTTCCTCCTGAGGCATTAAATTGGCACAAGACCCTCCCTAGTCCCTATAGATCAAAATATTCTTCTCAATCACCCTTGGAGCCCACCCTCCTATGGAGAAGAAGCTTCAATGAAAAAACTCAATTTGTGCATTCGTCTGGAAGTTGGGAATATTGAACGAGAACAAAATAGAAGAATCTTCCCAGACAAAGAATCATGTACCATACTTTTTTCTATGCTATAGTTATTTTAGTAATCACTTGGTGTAAACGCTCACTTTCATTACTATAGTCATACCACCCTCTTTCAAATGGCGAGGCATGACTTAATTTCTTCCCCGAGACTTACCCTTCTTTTGTAATTTCATACATCAATAAAATTGTTTCTTATCTCGAAAAAGTACAAAAAACTTCAATGTTCGAACGAAATAAGTGAAAAGTTGATACCCGAACAAGTTTGTATACAACTGGATCAGCAATCTGATTAGGAGACAGCGTAGAGCCATTCAGCACAACCCCGCTTTCCACAATCTTCCCTTCATTCTCCACAAATCCAACCACTGTTTCCATGGAAAATCCACCACATGCAACTCAAATACATAAACTGAAAGAAACCCCAAAAAGAAGACGAGAAATAAATAAATAAACAAAGAATTCAAAATAAAATCTGTCTAAAAAAAAAACCACCCTTCCATTGGACCTCACCCAACTCAAACTTTCAATTACACATCAATAACCATAAATTCATGAATCTATAATTCACTAATACAAAAAAATTTCATACGCAATTGATCAGAAAACCAAAATTCCACAAAATTTCATTGAACAAGCTCCTACTACACCAAAATTCAAGCGAATTAGTCAATAAAAAGGAGAAATGAAGTTCCTTGTTGTGGCTTACCATAGAACCAAGTGAACGCCCACCAGTTGACTCAGCAACAGCAACTGAAACCAAAAAAACAAAAATCAAGAGAAAGAGACAGGATTGGACTTATTCAAGAAGCTTTTTCGAAGTTGTAGAATTGCAAAACCGAAGAAACTCGAAATTGAGAGAGAAAGTGAAAGAAAGTTGAGTGAAATTATGGAGAAATATACGAGATAGGGTATATTTCTCGAGCTTGCTTTTTCAGCACGCTGTTTTTTACTGCGCCATTGCAATACCGGAGGACTCCAAAGAATTTCTCAATTCCAGCTTAATTGTAATTCTCGCGTCCAAAACGGTTCGTCGCGTTTAGGCCCATTCAATATAAAGTTTTCGTTCACACGTGCTTATCGTTTTTGTATTCAATGTGGGCTAATAAACATGTCATGTAAATCAAAATCTTGGGCCCCTCGATATGGCATCGGCCCAACATCTGAGAAGCCCAGATTCAATTTCATATGGACCACTTTTAAATTTAGGGAAATTGTACCACTTTTTTTTCTATAATAATTAATACTTTTTTTTTCGATATCCGTGGTCAAGTTCCGGGCACCTCGAATTATGATAGGTGGCCACCATGAATTAAACTTATCATCTTTAGCATCTCTAACCCTCTTTGACCACTAAACTATTCCATGATAATTATCATTAATACATTTTAGTCTTGTATTACAAAACCTTATTCTTATTAATATTATTAAAAAATAATTGCTATTTTTTTAACTGACTGTATTTGTCTTGAGTTGATTCGGTACAAAAAAAAAGATTTTTTATGCATAAAACTTGGCTTTTATATATATTCTTTAAAAAAAGCGACTAAATTAGAACTGCGAAGTAGAAAAGAGATACTTTAACCTCAAAGATATGCAAACTCACATCCAACCAACGATTATTCATGTTGGAATTCAAGCCCCACAAACTAAACATATGAAAAAATGTCAAATATTCAGAAGTCCAACCTGTCGGAACTTGGGATCTTTAATCACACTTTGACCTAAGAAACAGAATCGACTCAAATGTAGTCTACAATCAACATTCGATCAACCCATTTTGAGCTTATAATTTTTGTTACGAATTCCAACAAGTAGGAGTCATATTCAATCAACCCATTTTGAGCTTAAAATTTTTGTTACAAATTCCAACAAGTAAGAATCAACATTAACTGAAACTGTTAGCAATTAGAATTATGGTAATCACATATCAATAATCAATCCAACCTATTCTATAAGATCGATAGAAATTCAAACTGAAAACGGATTGAGATTACACACCATCGTAGTTGTGTGGGTTTTTTTGGCTCATGTTACCATAGTATATTAAGATTATGAATGATTAAACACTAAGGGCAGACATAAATTAAAGGAACAAGTTCGGTGTGAAATATTTGTGGCAAAAACAAGTCAAAATCATAATTCAAAACAGAAGAAAAACGTCATCAAAACTTAGAGAACTCCATATTCTGAAAGAAATAATATTGTAATAGAAACACTAGACTACTGCGACTGGCTCCATCATGTCTGGAACCTCAATATCAGCTGTTGGAATCACAGCCACGGGCATAGCAAACTCCTCTTCCTTGGGTGTATGGATAGTAACCAAATCGGGAAGAGGCGTCGGTGGCCCTTGCTTGCCCTTCGGGTCCCAATCAAGCATGATCTTGACCTTGATACCCAGAACACCCTGTAAATTAAAGAAACATGCATCAGTTAAAGAACAAAAAACAGCCACATGTGATTCAGTAAAATGAATGCCATGTTCAAGCACGCTATGAAGCCCGAGACTCCCTCCTCTTGAGATGAGATGATACCGACCTGTCTAAGGAGAACGTGTCTCACTGCAGAGTCTATGTACTCTTTAACTGGCTGTCCAGATGAGATCATGTATCCATCCTTGAATTTCATGGACTTGGCACGCTGAGCCCTCAGCTTACCACTAACAATAACCTACATAATTCAGAACACAGCTTAATAAAAATGGAATATACGTCAATTAGGAAACAATTTAGTTCAAGTAAAATTAGTACTGACCTCGCATCCCTTGGCTCCACTCTCCATGACAAATCTAAGGACACCATAGCAAGCCCTGAAAAATTAAAGAAAGTAACTTTTAATAGAAATGATTGCCCAAATAAAAAGCTTGTTAATCAGACGGTTTGTATCCACCATCCAATAAAAACATTCCCATCATCATGCAATAACACAAAAAGATCGAAAGAAACCAACAATACTCTGAAACTTTTTCTACAGTAACAATTTACACACCATAATAGCACCCATAATTGCTGTTATATACCTCCTCACGGCAAGGCCTCCAAGAAGCTTGTAGCGAAGAGATTCAGCTTGAGCAATGGCACAGAGCCCTCTGTTGTTGACCTTCTCGGCATATAGCTCAACACTGTTTTCGGGAAACTTGAAACGCTTCTGAACAACAGATGTCAATTCTCTGATTCTCCTTCCTTTTTCACCTGAAACATTAATTGAATGCATAGTCAGACGCCATATTCAAATGGAACACCAAAATTAAGAAAGATATACCCAACAGACAACAGGTAGTCTATGTAAATACCAGATCAAATTCTCTAAAATGAAATTAAAAATGTTTTAATGCATTGGCAATTTAGCATAGTAGATAATATTTATTATCTATATCCATCAATAATGTCGAACTTTAAAAACCAAATCAAGCAACATAGCTCCAAAACTCTCTAACGAAGAAAAATGTAACTATTTAAGTACCCAGCACCAGCAACACAATTGAACTGGGCATTGTACTAAACCCCCCATTTCAATCATCCTATGAACAGAAGTAAAATGCAACACATACCAAACCAAATTCGGATGCTTTAACAAATCGACAAGCACCAACACCTCACTAATATTCTACAAATCCTAAAAATCAAGATTCCAAGTCGAGCAATCTAAATAAGAATCCAATAAGAGATAAATAAACAAAACAATTT
Source organism: Sechiopsis laciniata (assembly GCA_037833695.1). Classification (NCBI taxonomy): domain Eukaryota; kingdom Viridiplantae; phylum Streptophyta; class Magnoliopsida; order Cucurbitales; family Cucurbitaceae; genus Sechiopsis; species Sechiopsis laciniata. The sequence continues at coordinate 6,737,775 of JBBMKA010000002.1, read as the reverse complement.
GATGCGGAAAAGTAAAACTCCAGAAACAGGCGCAAAATATAAAAATATGGCTGATTTGGAACAAAAAAGACTCCAATCTTCCCAAATCTATTCAAAATATTTTCAGGATAAATAACCAAATCTAAGAGAGAAAATTCCCTTACCAAGAACATTCTGAGTACGTGTAGCCCTAATGATAATCTCAGTCCGCATAGGAGTAACCCTAACCTCAACTCCGGAGTATCCATCCTCAGCAAGCTCTCTGGTAAGAACTTCGTTAAGCTCAGCGAAGAACACTCCATCGGCCACAAACTATATCCGAGTGAATCAAAATAAGTTTCGAAAACATCAAATGGGCAGAATTGCTTCGTCTCGTGAAAAAAAACCGAAATACATAAGATGAAGAAGCAGATCCGATACAAACCTTTCGTTTTTTGCTCATTTGAGTTGCCATGATTGGTTGCTGTCGCCGTTCACCCCTCTCCTCTGCGTCTAGGTTGAAGATGAATAAACCCTAGAAAAGCTGAAAGATTGAGAGAGGAAATATACTCCAAATGAAAGGCTTTTAAAGTCTAGATTCGGCCCTTCTTTTTTTCTTGTTGGTCCAACAAATGTTAATGGGCCGTCCAAAAGAAGATAAAATGGAAGCTTTGCAAAATATTTTGAGGAAATAAATATTGAGAGTCGTGGGAGTGTTTGAATGACATTTTATTAGAGTGATTGTGTAGAGTAATTATTAATTAGCAATACTTAGGTAAGGGTAGATAAGTATTTCATCGTTACAACCACATTTTTTATTTTTTTGCATTTTTTTCTCTATTTTATTATTTCTCTCTTCATCAATCAAAACTATTTTTTTTTTTAAAGTAAAAATATGTTGCTCTAAGGTGGTGGGTAAGTATTTACACCCTTACCTAAGTATTACTCATTATTAATAGTTCATTTGGATGTAGTTTTTTTTGTAGAGTTATTTGTAAGAATACATTTTATTTTTCTTTGATAATATTATTTTATTTCTTTTTCTTTTTAATGTCATTTTTAATTAATTAATTAAAATTCAATAATATTAAATATATGAAAAAAGTTAAATACAATTATAAAATAAAAAATTACATAACTAGCATTTATTTAAAATGACAAAATTTATTTTGAAAATGTGATATTATGTGAATAAGTACAATATTTGGTTTTTACCCAATTGGGTTCGTGGTACTACTTATCTAAATCGTTATTTGACTCTAATACTATTTGAGAATAGAAAAAAAAAATAACATTATAATTTTTAATAAAACAAAATTGATTATGAATTTAATGTTAATTTGAAACAACAAAAATATATTTTAAAATGTGATAGTATGCAAATGAGAATAATATTCAATTAACTAGTTTAAAATTAAAGTTATTATTTAATAAAAATATAAAATAAAATTATATAACAAATTACTTTTTTTCTAGGAGAATATCGCCTCATTTTTAATGCAATTTCTAACTAATTAGTGGAAAATTAATAATATAAAGTAGTTGAAAAATTATAAAAATATTGTTAATTTGAATTACGAAATATATTTTAAAAATATGTTATTAGGCAAATGATAATAATTTTCTATTAGGCGAATGAGAATACTTTTTAATTGATTAGTTAAAAATTAATAATATTTAGTAGTTGAAAAAAAAAAAATTTTGTGGAACCAAAGTCACATTTGCGAGGCAAGTATAAATAAAATTTCAATGTATATAAAATCATATAGCATTCAATTATTTCAGAAAACACTTGCTCAAAGAAAATACCAAAATATGATGAAAACAATAAAACATGTTCAACTAATGTTAATGTTGATTGTCGAACAAAAAAAATTAAATTAATTAATAAAATTGGCAAAAGTCTATTTTTAATGTCTTGTTTGATAATCTTTTCGTTTTTAATTTTGGTTTTATGTTTTTAATTTTTTTAAACAAGTTTGCAATTTTTTTTTTTTATAAATTTTAAAAACATTTTTAAAATATTAAATGAATTCTAAATACTAAAAAAGTTGCTTTTAAAAAATAGTTTTTTTTTTGGAAAAATGCTAAAGAAAAGTGATAAACACGCCACAAATTAAATTCGAATCTGCAAATTTCAAATTTATTAGATCAATAATATTCTAAAATAGTTTTATTTTATCTTATTAAATATTAAAAATAATAAATTTTGATTTTTTTAAAAAATTAAAAATGATTATCAACCATATTTTTAGTTTTTAAGTTTTTTTCTAAAAAAAATAGTTATCAAATATGCATGATTTTTATTTTATAAAATTAAAAAAAAAATTATTAAACACGGCCTAATTATTCCAAAATTTTGAATTTGAATCCATTCATCCAAACTCTTGTGGAATTAAAAAAGAATAGAGCTAAATCAAAAAGTTTCTATCAAATCAATTTTAATGGGTGTCTTTTTAGATTTTTTTTTAATTGTTTAAACTAATTAAACTAAATAGATTTTTTTTAATTGTTTAAAAAAAAAATTTGTAATTGTAATTTTTCAAAAGTAAAAATCATGATGAAAAAAATGAATAGAAAATAAATTCAAAGTCAGATGGTCACAATGAAATTTTAATTTTAAATAAATTCATCAAATTGAATAGAAAATAAATTCAAAGTCAGATCATCCAATCTTATAACATTTGAATATTAAATAATTATCCTTAAAAAAGTAATTTTTAGTAGATAGAACTTTTTTTTTAACTTTTTTCACACTTGGTCGACTCATGAAAATTATCCTAATTGATTAGTATTATTTGTTTTTTTCTTTTCTCATCATTTCTCTTTAGTAGAATTTCATTATTTTTTAAAGAAAATTTCTGAATTCTTAGCCTAAATTTAGAAACAATAACAGTTTCAAAGTTTGATTCTCTCCCTCCTCTTTTAATAAATATATATTTTTGTAAAAGTTATAGGTGAATGTGTTAAGGTAGTTTATAACGATTGAATAGAAAGCTTAAAAATAAAAAACAAGCACTCTTTGCACACATGATAACCACAAAAAAAATTCATAGCTCTTAAATTTGACATTGTTAAGTCTAACCACCATTACATATTTTGAAAAAATTACACATTTAGATGTAATAGTATTTAATTGTAAAAAATTACACATTTAGATGTAATAGTATTTAATTGTAAGGTTAAATATTCAAATGAATTAGTTCATATTTCTAAACAAAATAATTATAGAACCATGCATGTTATGGAAAAACAATTCCATAAAACAAGTACAAAATTTGAATTTGAATTAAAGCATAATAGATGTGATTTATTATAACATAATTTCATATAGAATTGTTTTGCATACGCATCCTTTCTTTCATACTACATATTAGAACAAATATTAGTTGTATTACAATTGACAAGATGTGTAGCCTCGAGCGAAAGTTGCAGAAGTGGACGTAAGCTTAGATTATATAGAATCCACCAAGAAGTTGGTTCTTGTACAACAAAATCTAATTTGCACGCATCAATATTATCATACACGATGTTTATACCACCGGTACCTCCCCCATTGAATAATAACTTTACTGTTGTCTTCATAATATCAATGCAATTCTCATAAATTTGTGAGCACTGATTGAACACAGATCGTGTTCTAATGTCTAAGTCTTTTCTCTTCATTTGCTCTAAAATGTACATATAATTATCGTTGGCACTGACGATGGAATAATTTATAAAAATGGCAAGAAATCCCGTGTAGTTTGATTTCAAATCTTCAAGAGGCGCATACTCTATCACATCCAAACATACTTGTCTGAGATGATAAGCTTCAAATTTGTTGCAAGTGTTGTTAATGAAATCATATGAGACTGTCAATTTATTGGATTCGCTAATGGGACATGATAAAATGATAAAAAGGAGCAAAAGTATCAAACTATAGAATTTTTCCATTGCCATGCTCAATTGGTTTCTCTCTTTGTCTCTCTTTTCTTTTTCTTTCTTTTTGTAGTGAAGTCAATGATTCTTTGCCCACGATGATTTAGTGATATTTATACGTGAATTACAACTATTCATATGGTAATTTGTTTTATTTTTGGAGTCATATTCACATTTTCCTCCTAAAGCTATGTTTGGAAAGCAAATAAATGCATTTGCAAAGGAAGAAACCTCATCAATATCTTTAAACTAATTTTGGAATATTTTGGACTAAAAATATGGTACTTTGTGTTTCTTTTCTCTTTTCTTTATTCTTTACAGCAAATGTTGATATTTTACTATAAAATACTAGTCCAAATTATATATCGACGTATTTATAAAAATAATCTTTTATGTGTGCACGTCTATTTATTTCAACATAATTTTTGTTAGAATTTAAAATTTTCATTAAAATCTAAATTTTAATTTTGAAATATATTAATATACACGTATATACCAATGGTAATAGGAACAAGAAGAGAGTTATAGAAGAGGCTTCGTTAGAAATTTGAAGACATTCTTTTAATTGGAGCCACTACTAGAAATATCACATACAATGACTATAATTTATTGTCATGAACACCTTTCATAACTAAAATCAAGAGTCATTGTATCCGCCGTCACGAAAGGTTCAACCATGACACTATAATACAAGTGTCATAGTAGAACCAGTTATGACACAAAGTTATAGTCATGGATGAACTATTAATGTCAAATAGATATAGTCATTGATAACCTAAGAATGACAGTTTAGAAGTGTTATCATATAACCAGTTGTGACATTTTATTATTATCATAGTTGAGTCATTGACGACACATATTTATAGTCATGATTGGGTCGGTTATGACATTAGTTTGTTGTCATGGTAGATCGATTGATGACACATGTTTATTATCATGGTTAAAGCTTTTATGGCATTAATATTTTGTCATGGTTGATTCGTTTATGACATTATATTGTTATCATAGTTGATCTAACAATGACATATATCTATTGTCATAATTGATCCATTAATGTCACATATTTATCGTCATGATTGATCAACGAATGACACATATCCATAGTCATGATTGATACATTTATGTCATTACACTATAGTCATAGTTGATCCATTTATGACTATTTGTGTCTTTTCATAACCTGTCTTCATTGTACCTTTACCTGTCAAGAAATATCTATAATATGCCTTCATAGCTAAATAAAATATGTTTCAGCGAATATCATTTCATGTATAAATAAACAAGTTGTATGTTACACTTAGATATAAAAAAAGATGCACTTAATAACAATATGTTTGATAGTTCATATCATGTCTACTAAGTATGTACAAATGGAATGATAAGGAATAAATCAGGTGCATGTTGGCAAACTTCGTTGAATGAGGTCATTGTCGCATAAGGTTGCTCTTTGAGATTCATAAAAGCATTGATTGAGATACATTGGTGCGAATGTAATGATCCTCCACTAAGCCTTATAAGATATAAGCAATATTTCTGCATAATCATTAAATAAAACAAATAAGATGTCAAACTCATAAAGAAGAAATACACAATATACACATAGAGCCTTTGAAACTCATATACCTGAAGGCGACTCGCATAATCAAAATATCGATGAACTTGCTGCATGTTTTTGTGACCAACCCACTGGCCAACTTCATTCCAATCTGCATGATAGATTAAAAGTAACCCACATATGGCGAATAAATTAAACAAGTATAGATGCCAAATTTGAAAGTGGTCAAATACTTTACAATCATAAAAGTAATTTATATATAGCTAATAAATGAGAACACTAGTGGATGAAAGACATAAGGTATAAAACAAATAACAAGTTTGTAAGGAATGGTTTGAAATAATAAAGCCAACTTTCATTTAAATAGAGTTCGAGTTATGGAAAATGTTAATTCCTACGGTTCTCTAAAGCAGTGCAAAAAATAATGAAACCAACTTTCTTACATGCTTGTACTAGTTGAAAATGATTCATCTACATTTGTGTAAAGAAAGAAAGACTATACAAACACTAATAGGGCTACTTTTAAATACATCATGATAATATCAAGTATAGTTGGTGGTTTACATCTATAAACCGATCAACTATAAAGTACAATACAAGTAGTGTCTGACGGACTCAGAGAAGAAAGGTCCATGGGCTCTTGACATCTTATCAAAGAAAAAAATAATGGCAACTAAAAGTTCTACAATTCTCATTTTAACTAAAAAATATAATTAATATCTTAGAGTTCTATCAAAATAACTAAGTTTATATGATTCAAGTAAATATAATTTTTAAGTTAGACACTTTTTTTAAAATTATATTTACTAAGTCATCTCAAACTCAGTTGCATATATTACTAAATTCAAATAAGTTCGAATTATTCCTAAATTAATAATTGCAAGTTCGAATTATCAAGTACAAATAAATGTACTACCTAAATATGACTACCATACCCGCAGGATAGTCATAAAATAAATATGAACTAAATGCATAAGGGAAACAATGTACAAATGCACAATGGCTACCATAACTGCAGGATAGCCATAAATTCAGAACATGTAAATGCATAAAGATAAACAAAGTTAAAAAATAATAGTATGAAGTACCTTGTTGTTGATATTCAAGGCAAGAACTACCCACTTGTAGTGCATATCAACAATCCTACATGTCATTTCCTTACTGGACAAAAAATGGCACTTATAATTAACAAATCAACAATTATGTAACATTATTAAATTTATTAACTCACCACCAAATGTTATGTGCATTCTTCCACCCTCATCACGGTCTATGTCCGTGCGTTTTCAAAGTTTTAACTCTTGTCGCATCTTACAAGAAGATTCATTGCGACAACAAAAAATATGTAAACAACAAAAATATATGTTTACTGCATCACAAAAAATCATTATCCACAAAAAAATATACGTTCATGCAGAGTATACGTGGGTACCCACGTACTCCGCCCACTCCGATCGCACCAAATTAATCTCATTTTGTGTATAAGTTGTTGGTGTATCTTTCATCTATTAAAATAAAAATATATATATATATATATTGACATATTTGAATGATAATTTTTAAATGAAAGTCAATCATATGTAGCTATATACTTACTATATCGTGTAATGAAGCAGTGTTATACATTATAATCTCCTTCATATACTTCAAAATGTAATAGCCACATTCAACTACGCCTAGTTGTTTAGGACCCTAATGTTTGCACACACATTAACATACAAATCAATAAAATATTTGTGATTATTCTTAACTAGCTAATGAGAGAACTAACATTCACTGATTTCCATATCGGCTTCTTCAATTTAAGCTTCTTGAACGACCTATGATTTAAAAAAAATCCTTACATATTAACATGAATGGTGTTCGTTTGACTAGACTAAACTCTTAACTGAAAAAGATAAAAGTCTTGTTAACATACAATCCAACTGCTTCGTTCACATCTCGGGGAAGACGGTTTGTTAATAGATTTATCCATTTGACAAGACTTTTCGAATGGTTTATGATTATAGAATCCAATGGTTCCTAAAACATGAAACATTTAAACTTAGTATGTATGAATTAGAATATGAAACACTATAATATGAAATCAAAGTATGCCATACCCCGAATTGTACGGAACAATAAGCATAGCATTCGCCTCTAAATCTTCAATTCGTTTCCCCAATATTTGAACTCGTGTATTTTTGTTACTTGAAATTGATATAGATCCAGCATCCAGAAACAAATAGTTTTCATTTCTTTCATAATAACAAGCTTGTGTAGGTACCTTACCAAGTAACAAAATATATGTTAATACACAATCTAGTAGATGACATAAACACAAGTGCAAACCAATAGTTAGTATACTCACAACATATATACATCGATACATGAAGTTCCTATCGGATTCATTTCACAGAAGTCTTTCAACAACTCGATCCATAGACTACAAGTCATTTGTCTACCGAACACTACCTCGGACACCTTAATATGAATACTTGAACGGATACGTTGAACATGACTAAACAAGCAACTTAGAGGTATAGGAACGGACTGATGTGGTGGAAGTGTTGGTGTTATTGGATCGTCATTCCATTTTTTGTCCTAGCTTCATTAATTGCAAAGAAGGTTAATAATTAATAAATAAAAAAATTGTTTAGCAGGGAAATAGACTTGCAATTTTATCTTATCTTTGTCCATTATAACTAAATGTCCTGGCCAAGGCAAATGTGATCCTACTTCTTGGGACAATATGTGATTTTCTCCTTTTAATGGTATCGGAATTGAACAGTTCCTATCAACTACCAAATCTATGGAGATAGATATAACTTTACCATCATCCTCGAAAATAGTACCCTCTGCCAAAATGTTATGTTTTGACCCAATGGCCAGTCTACAGGTTGTCCCAACCTGTACACATTAATGCACTCTATTAGCATTGTAATCTACATGCATCATTAGATACTAAAATATACTGGTTAATAGTTATTACTTTGAAAGTGTTGGAATCACTATTTATTTTTGTCTCAAATTTGGTAGTTGCTTTGGCTTTTCCCTTTTTTTTCAATATGTTCAGAAGTATTCTTGGTTTCTTTTTTCTCTTTTTTTCTTCATCCTTGTCACTTCCTTTGAAATCCTTGTCTTTGGAAGACTCGGCTCCATCGCGTTTATACAATTTCTCTTCTAATTCAAGTATATATGCGGCCATGCGCGCTTTCTCCGCATCAGGTTCTGTACTCTCACTTTTCTTTGCACTACGACTTTGCGACGGCATATTGAAATATTTTTTCGGGGTTACGAACTTTCCAACACCCCTAACTTCGCCCGGCGGGTCTTTGCTATCCAATGCTTTACATAAGATATCGTCGCGTACACACAATGCTTCTTCCTTCATACTTGGCATAGCGTGAAGCTCATCCTAAGATAAAATCAACAACGAGTCATTAATATGGAAAGTGTAATATAAATTTTTACCAAGAATACGTACAATATGGTCGATCACTTCTTGCGTGCTTTCATTTTTTGTATTTTCATCACTACCAATTCGAGCCTTCTTCCAAAAAGTACTACGATCCCTTGTGTCTTCGTCCAGTTGAGATATCTTCTGCAACAACATATGAATATTCATCAAGAAACATAATTTATTTAAGTGAAAAAATTAAATAGTAAAAGTTATAAGGAAAGGAATAACATACCATTTCTTCCTTTAAGTTCGAATATCCCTTAAGCGATAACCTTGATCGTACTTATTTTTTTGCTCTACTTGCATGTTTTTTTCTACTTTGTTCCTGATTTATATTGTCAAAGAAGTGACTAAGGTCCAATAACTATATATAAATAGATCATACTAATAGAACTTCACACGTACTTTAAATTTTTCGTAAAGTCTTGATTTGACAATTAATGTCTAATCGTCTTCTTCAATCTCTGGATATGAAGGTGCTGGATGTTTAAGTTTTTCTGGTTCGTTCTTAAAAGGCTTTACAAATTCTTTAATCAACCTATACTTCAAATTCCTGAACACCACTCCAGCACTTTCCAAGTTATTTATTTTTGCTCTGGATCTATAACATATGCATCCTACAAAGAAAGATGTATAAAGATGTTAGTGACATTAATTGGTTTATGTGTAGTAATTCAAAAAGCTTCTTCTTAAAAAATGAAGCACACATTAATAGGATTACCTGTACTAATTCAAAAATCTTTTCTTTAATATCTTGTGGGACTTTGGGCCAAGACTCGTAAGAGATGGAATATGAAAAGAAACACATGTTTCAATAAAATTTTGCATTTTTGTAGCATTAATGCCAACAGGTTGCTCGTCTTCGTTATATTCAACCACGCGTCGTGTATCTTCACTACTAATATGGGTTATCTCTTGCATTCCACTTCGACCACGTTTTTTTGTACTTCTTGTGTATATTTCATCCAACTCCTCGTCGTTCGTTGTTATGTTATTTTCTACTAAATTTACCATCTCTTCATCTTTTTGTGATATACTATCATCAAAGTGAATACTCTATGTCATTGTCGCTCCACGGTAGAGTCTCATCCAATGAATCATTCATCTCTAGAAAGTTAGTACATCATTTGGATGAAAAAAAGGCAGTAATTAGAATGTGTAAGAATGTGCAAGAAGAAACCAATAACATTAGTAAAATACAAACATTATTACAAAAGTATAGTAGTTCATAAATAAAGTTCGAATAACAAAATACAAAATAAAAATCTTCAAGTAGTTCCCTCTTATATCAATGATTACCTACGAAGTAAACCAATAATTATATTATAATAGTTAAAAAATATCAATCAAAATATGAAAAAAAAAAATGAGTTTCATGTACAGGTTTACGTACGTAATTAATTATTATTAATAACTCATGTTCCTTCACAACAATCTCTAGTATATGAAGTGTCTTCTTCGTCTGTATCCACTACTTGTTTCTACCTTGAAACAAAAGAACAATTAAATGAAATATCTCCAAGCTCGTCGTCACAACATGCGTCAACAACATCTCTTTGTGGTGGTGTGGTGTGATAACAATGGACCACTGTTCATCACAAGGATCCTTTACATTAAAAAACTAGCTATTATAAACGAATTTGATACATCCCTATGCGATTCAGGTCAAATAATGTAAATCCATAGTCATCGATTTTCACACCATTATGGCTTTCAACCCACTCACATTTGAAAAAGTACAAATGTGAAGTTGTTATAACTAACTTCTCATATTTCATTAATAACACCATAGAAAGACATGTCACCAACTACTGGATTCTTGTTTTTAGCACTAGACATTTGCATCGTTGTAGTGACCAACATTACCCCACTATTTTGAACAACTCATTTGTCGTCGCGAAACCTCATGATGTAATTATAACCATTGCACTTATATGCCTCATATGATATCAATGTTGGGTTAGAGCCATGTGATAACCATCTAATAACATTTGATATGAGTTTCTCCTCTTCTATTTCTCTCAATACATATCATATATGTAACGTCAAAACTAAAAATACTAGGTTTACTTAATTTATAAGAAATGAACCACAACTATGTTATTTCATTGCGTAGCCAAGTAGGAAATGCCCTATTATGTTCTTCAAATAATCACTTCTCATTCCTCAATTTTCTAGGGTGTACACATTTCAAAATCTTCATATAACGTCTATTATATGAACACAAACATTAGATGTTAATTAAAAAATGTGAATATACGTGTTGAAATAAAACATCACGTACTCTCGGTAGGGTTGGATCACAATAGTGTTGTTGAATATATATATATATGTGTGTGTGTGTGTGTGTGTGTGTGCTTCTTTCAATTGTTGTATATTAGGTGTAACAGATGAACCAGCTGATAATGACATATCAAGTTTATTTTCAACATGTTTTTAAAAAAACCAACTGGGTCTAGATCGTTTAGAAATTCACTACAAAACTCTACTACTTCTTCACATATGTAAGCCTCTGCAATGCTACCCTCTGGACGATTTTCTATTGCGAACATAACTTTTCAACACTTTCATGTACCTCTCAAACAGATACATCCACCGTAGATAACCACATAATTTAACTTCCCTAAAAAGGTGGCTCGTGAGATGCATCATGATAGTAAAAGATATTTGTGGAAAATACTTCTCAAGTAGACATAATGTGACAACAACATCGTCTTGCAACTTATCCAAATCTGATACTCGAATACTTATAGAGCATATAACATTGAAAAAGAAACATAGTCTACTAATAGCATATCTCACATTCTTAGGTAAGGATCCTCGTAACGCAACTGGAAGAAGTTGTTGCAGAAGAACATTACAATCATGAGACTTCAAACTATTAAGTTTCATATCCTGCAACGAGACTAAATTTCTTATGTTTGATGAGTATCCTTTAGGTACCTTTATGTTGGCCAATGTCTTATAAAAAATATATTTTTTAGCCTTTGATAATTTATAACATGCTGGTGGGATATATATTTTTTTACCTCTCAATTGAGGTGCTAATTCAGGTCTAATTCCCATGCGAGCTAAGTCACGTCTTGCCTTTAACCCATATTTACTCTTTCCTAGAATATCAAGTAAAGTTCATATGATGTTCATGCACACATTCTTTTTAATGTACATCACATCAAGATAATGTCGTATGTGCAAGTGTTTTCAATACAGTAATTCAAAAAGTATAGATTTTCTTTTCCAGTAGTTCTTTTTAGCTTCGTCCTTCAATTTCTTGTCACACATCTTCCCCCTTAGAGACTCCATATCATTAAGTTTCATATAAATAGCCTCTTCTGACATTGGAATTGGAATACTCCCGTGCTCTTAATATCCATCGAATGATTTTTTTTTGTTTTCTATAAGGATGATGTCTTGGCAAATATTTTCTATGTCCCATATAAATATTTTTTTTGTTGTGTTTTAGAAATAGAGAAGTGGTTTCCTCTCCACATATGGGACATGCTTTATATCTTTTAGTAGTACAACCACATAGATTGCCATATGCAGGAAAATTATTGATAATCTACATTAGTACAATTCGTAGGGTGAAAGTTTCTTCCATATATGCATCAAAACATTGCACTCCTTCATCCCACAGAAGTTTCAAGTTGTCAATCAAGGGCGTTAAATATACATCTTTATCATATCCCGGTTGTTTTGGTCCTGATACCAACATCGTTAACATTAGAAATTTTTTTCTCATGCACAACCATGGAGGAAGGCTGTATATTGTAAGGATTACTGGTCAACAACTATATTTAGTACTTAAATCTCCATATGGGTTAGCACCGTCAGTTGATAACCCAAAACAGAGATTCCTATGTTCTGTACCAAAAGATGGACATAGGTGATCTATCAACCTCCATGATGGAGAATCAGCTGGGTGTCACATTACACGATCAACTTTCCTATTAATCGCATGCCAAACCAAGTTTTTGGCGTGTTCAATGCTCTTGTACATCCTTAGTAATCTTGGAACTATTGAAAAATACCATAGTTGTTTTGCAAGAACTCCTTTCTTCATTTCCATAGTATTCTTATGCATTTTCCATCTTGGTAGACTACATTTAGGACATTCATTCAAATGTTCGTACTCTTTTCTGTACAGGCAACAATCGTTTGGACATGCATCTATTTTTTGGTAACTCAACCCTAGAGCAACAAGAGTTTTTTTTTTGCTTCGTACATAGAAACAAGCATTTCATTATTTTGAGGTAAGAGTTCACTAATAAAAGACATTATTTCTGAAAAGCTTGTATTACTCCATCCAAATCTTACTTTCATATTATATAATCTTATGAGGGTAGACAACTTTGTGAACTTCTTACATCCAGGGTACAACGACTTCTTAGCATCTTCAAACATAGTGTCAAACATATTTCCTAGATTTGAATATTCCTCATATGCAGCTTCGACCATGTTAATGGTGTCGAAAAAATCATTGTTGTCGACTTCTTCATGTACAAAATTATTCCTAGACTTCTTAGGTTCAAACTCTTTTCTATGCCAAAACCATACCGTATAACTTTGGTCAATCTCATAGGCATACAAGTGATACCTAACAATTGCAACATCATTGGATATGCGATTTCCACATTCTAAACACGGACAACGAATTGAATTGGAACCATTACCATGATGTAGACCAAATTCAATGAACGTTTCTATTCCCATCTCATATTCTTTAGGCAACCTATTCATTTTCATCCATGATTTGTCCATTGTATAATTCTAATAAAGATTGAAAAAAAAAAATTGCAGTAAGGACTTTAGGTTTTTTTACTCATTTAAACAAAGTACTTGAGATTTCATTTTCTTATTGTACAATGTTTGTCTATTTGATTAAGACTTGAAACAAAGAAAAGTTAAATGAAATGAAACAAAATGCCATAAGAATCTCCCAAAACAAAAGTAACCAAGTTGAGCAGATCGTCTATATTACTTGAGCATAGACAAAGAAGAGTAAACAAAATGATGAAGTATTGTATAGACATAATGAAGAAACTTTAGTATGTATAATTGGTTGATTTAGCTTTTATCTTGCTTCCAACTAAAAAAAGAATGAAAAGAAAAGTACATACTTAATGAAAGTATCATAGCTTATTAAACTCAAACAAGTATTTAATATAATAAAATGAAATTAGAACTCGATTCAAATATTGGGTAACTCAAAGTGGCACCATCTCGGAACATGTTGAAAACCATACAAGTGAGGAGACCTCCTAGTATTTATAAGATAGATTAACTACTCTATTCATTATCTATTGGTTAAACTTTCCAAAACGTTTTGATGCAAACAGTTTTAGTGTATCACTATTAGAACTATTCTCAATTATTAAAAAAAAAAAAAAAAAAGAAACTAGAACAAGATAAGAACATATCATGGAGATGAAAATATAAACTTCAAGATATCGCATTAGAATGCATACTTTGAGTAGAAAAGGAAAAGATAACGAAAAAATGAATTTAAACTTGTTACCCAACATATTTACAATCAAATAAAGATAATGTAGACCAATTTTAAATTTTACTAAAAGTACAATGAACAACATTCTTTAAAATTTTCTTCTTTTGATTGACAACATTCTTTAAAATTTTAAAATCTCATTAATTGTTGCTTAACTTCTACGAACTTGCTAATTTCAAGTTTTTTTTTTAAGAGGGAGTTGCCTCAATGTTTTAAGAGAAAAAGAAATCAGAGATAAGAAATGGAATTATACCAAATGCCAAAGAGATAAAGTGATTAAAGTAGCATTTATTAATATTGAAAATAAGGAACAACTGGAGAAAAGGAAGAGAAGAATATAAAGCAATTTTTCAGTTTTCAGTCAATAAAAACAATTCGACTATCGTTCTTTCGCTTTCTTTAGTCTAATTCCTATGCCTCTCATGAATGACCACTACAACAAATATCACTTTCTATAACTTTTGCTTATAGCATTTTAGTAAAAATGCTATACAAAATATGCACAAGGTTACTGTTCATGCACGAAACTAAATATTTCAGAATAGAGGACTTATGTTCTTAAAATTATGTTGGCGCGTGTAACTTTTTTTTTTTTTTTTTCTCATTTCTTCCCTCCCACAAGAGAAAGCAACTCTCCTCACAGTATCTCCATGCCCGTCTCCCCAACTCACTCATTTTAGGGTTTGTCTTTTACAATCTCTCTCAATCCTTTGCTTTCATTAATTTACTTTTCACAAGCCATACATTTGCATTCTTTATAGTCCATTTTTATTTCAGTGAAATTGCTATTGGATTATCTACCTTTGCGACATTTTTGGTATTGTTTGTTCTTTATCTCTATTTTTCTTTTTGGTTTGTTTATTTGATTTTATTCGACTATTTTATCTGTTTAATTTGTATTTTGATTTAGTTTCCTTTTTGTTTTCTTCTTTGCAAATTCTTAGGGCACCATAGAAAAATGTTATTGTATTCGAAATGAGGTGTTGAGCTTGAAACACCCTTCAATGAAACGTGGGCACCCTTTGATTTCAGGTAAGACCCTTCTCTAGTTTTGATTTCTTTTATTTCAATGATCCCCTTCATTTTCCTATTCTTCATAACTTTTATTTTCTTCTGAACCAATGAAATTATGATTTCTTTATTGACGAATTTTCCGTTGGAAAACCCAATATCAAGGTCTCAATGTGCGACACTGTCTGCTAAGAAAGTCCCTTCTCTCTCTCTCTCTTTATTTTTGAATTTTCATTTAAATTATCTTCTTACTTATCCAATTTCCCCTCTTTTGAGTATTGTGGTTGTGATAGATAAAGAAATTTGGGAATATTAGAGAGAAATCTGTGTTGTCTAGTATTGTTAGAATTAATTGTTTTTTATATATGTTTATCCAATTTGATTTCATCAGCTTTTGTCCTCTTTTCTCATCCAAAGGTTCAAGTTGTAATTCTTCTAATGTATATTTACAGACTCAATTCTTTAATTCATTAGTTCTGAAGAATGTATAGTATACACAAAAACAACTTGAGATGGAAAGTTCATATCATTAACAAACACACATAAACAACTATAAATAAATAAAAAATAAAAAATAAAAAAAATATAGGAAAATCCAGACAAAGAAATATTCAATTTCACAAAGAAATATCCAAGGCCAAATTTATTTCATTTATTCAATTGATGGTATCAACAATTGACCCAACAAACCATTAGGAGTAAATTTAAATCTGGTATTTTTAAGAGGCAACAAAAAGGTCCAACAGGAACATTAAACCAAGTTTATACTCCCTTCAAAACAGTAAAAAAATAATTTATCTATTAGGACAGCAAGTTCTGAAAAAACCCAACACTCATAAATTGATCAAAACAACAAGAATCCTATCTATTAGAAACTTAATTTGTCAAAGAAAAGAGAAAAAAAAAACTAACCTAATAATAAGGGGAAATTGAAATTAGGGGTCTAAGGAAAATGTAGAAAAACCGAAGCTTCTCAAGATTGATGACTTGGTGTGTTTTGGTCTGCATGAAAACAATGACAACGACAACGGCTTCAAGTGGCAGTGGCTTCGATTTTCATGGAAGCTTCAACCTCCTATCGGCATTCTGGTCTCAACGAAAACTAGCGTCGACGGCTTTGATTTCTACATAAACAGCAAGCTCTTGTAAGCATTCTAGTCTGAAATAAAACCAGCAACGACGAATTTGATTTTCTGATGTTGGTCGTGAAGAAGAAAGGAGCGAGGGTTTCATTCGATGGGGGTTTCGTATGAAGAGGAGAATGACTTTACGCGCGAGATAGGTTTATCGATTTTTTTTATAAACTTTTTAAAAACTATTTAAAATGCATAAATATTTATAAAACAATAACGTTATGCCCAGCTTGAACCCATGACCTTTATGTGGTGATATTTTGTATGACTCTAAAATTTAATCACAAATAGCCAAAAATTGCCAGTTTACCGTCTTTTAAAAAAAAAAAAAATCTCGTTACCTTCTATTATGACACTTTTTTTCCTCATTTTTTCAAAATTGGAATTTAAAGGGTGTCATGGTAGGTTGTTGTCTAGTAGTGGAGAAAAGTCATATCATCATTTTTTAAACTAATTTGGCTATCCTTTAGAAAAAAAATTGAGTTTGGGGTGAGGGCAAGCCTGATTGATGTTGAAAAGAATAAAATAAATTTGAAATACAAAACAAAGACCGAAGCATTCTGGTTAAGCTAATAACAAAGCGTGACCGCATTTTAAAAAAACTATAAAAAAATGATATATGAAAAATCCAAATGGAATAAAGGCTAGTAGCCATAGCGCTTAGAGCATTTTCATTGTTTTTTCTAATGCCTCAACCTTCTCAGTTGTTTCCTTTGCTTAGGTGCGCTGCTTTGCTAAAGTATGCTACTATAATAACTATGAAATGTGGGTACTGTTAAGCATGAATGTTGCTCAAGCAGGGATGCGATAAGCATTTAAATCCCTCGAGGGATTCTGAGTTGCTAGAAGGGTGTGTGAGTTGTGAATAATGCTCTAAATAGAATGATTCGGTCAAACTTAAATGGATTGAAGGATTGAGTTATGATGTTTCAGACTTGTAGGAATAAACTTTTAAGGGTGCTCAAGTTCTTATTCTACCTGGGAAGAAATCGATATTGGGGATAAAAACAGCTTTAAAAAATGCATGAGGCTAAAAATGATAGGCAAAGGTTGAGTGCTTTAGTTTATGACGAAAATTTTAAAGTTGGAACTGTGAAGCTGAGTACATTGGGGATGATTTATTTAATAACGTATGCATGCTAAGAGCATTTGCAAGTAATTCTCTATGTTAGATGTTTAGAGCATTGCTCAGGACGAACAATTGTTGAAGTTTGGGGGTTTGATAACTCTCATTTAGAGGGTTATTTAGGCCTTTTATGTGAGCATTTCTAGTTATATAGGTCTTAATTTGTTACATTTAAATGTCTAGAGAAGCTTAGAAATAAAGAGTTTGGTGAAAATTGCAATGCATGAGGTTTAGAGGTCGTGAATTGAAACATAGCTAGATTTCTAGCTTTTAGAGGCTATTTTGATGATTAAATCTTAAATTTCTTGAATTTAAGCAATTTTGGTCCAAACTAATGTTTGTGATGATTTTATAGGTGAACCAAGAAAGCCTCGACTTTAATTCATGCCATTTGGGGAAGGACAAAATCTAGAAACATCAAAAGCTTTGCAAAAAGAGATATCAAAAGGCCAATGATGAATGCATTCAGAACAACAAAATTTCATAATCGCAATGTCGAGTGCATTGCATGACAGTACAGAATAATCCTAGAAATTGTAGAATTTCTACACGTGGAGAAATTTTTTGGGAGCTCATTAAATGAGCTGACACCCCTCCGACACGAGGTGAAATGGGTCATTTTGATGTCAAAACATTTACCCTTCATGATTTAATCTTGACCCTTGATCATATATGACATAGACCTTTAAATGAGCCATGAAAAACATGAAACCCTAGCCTCCTTTTAACCATCTTTTAGCCAACTCTTTTCTTTTTCTTCACTCAACTTCCAGCAGCTTTCTTAGCATTTTTCTTCTTGTTTTCCTTAGTTTATTCTTAGAGTTGGCTAGTTTCTCTTGTTATATAGAGTAACGAACTTTCACAAGGATCTTGGAGGAGAACCATTGGAGACCATTTTGGCACCCTTTTAAGATTTTCCTTAGCTTTCTTCTTCTCTTTTATCTTTATTTTGAATTGTATTACTTTTATTATTGAAGGGAAAAAATTTGTTGGAGGGAAAAATTTCCTCCCCTTTCTCTTTCCTCTCTCTACTTTGCCCAAATAACTATTGTGCTCTCTAACCCTTTAATTTTTCTCAAATACAACCTTACTTAATTTTGTCTTTCAACTTTACTAAATGACTCACACTTAGCAAATTCAATAATCTCTCTCATGATCAAATTCGAATTTAGGTGCATGCCATTATATTTATAATCAATGATAATGAGTGCACATGGACTAAATGAGATTAACTACACCTTAATCTAAATTTCAATTAGTTTTAGCTACACCTTAATCTAAATTTCAATTAGTTTTAACAACCCATGTGTAATTAGTTCTATTTGTTACTTAGTAATTTACTATGTATTACTTAATTAACCTTAATGTATTTTAGTGATGTTTATTTTTTATTTTTTATTATTATTATTATTATTTTTTTGAGATTACAACATTTGGGGGTGAAGGGGATTTGCATGACCTCTTGGTCATTGGGTCTACACTAATGCCGCTGAGCAAGCAACTGCTCATGTTGGCTAGTCATATTTAATTAATGAAACTCTAATTAAAGTCTATGCCACATTTATGTATTGTTGATGCTATTATTTATTTAAATTAAAAAACTTGTAATTGAAATTTTCCAAAAGTAAAATCACGATGAAAAATGCGAAGAAAACAAACTCGAAAGTCAGATGGTTATTAATGAAATTTCAATTTTAAATAAATTCATTAAACTGATTTTTTTTTTTAAATATCCATGAGTGTCAAGATTATTTGATCCTATAACATTTGAATGTTAAATAAATATGCTTAAAAAAGTAATAATAGATAGTTATCATGAATTGAACTCATAACTTTTTTTTTTCTAAAACTCTTTTGATAATTGGTCCACTTATGAAAATTATCCACATAAACTAAGTTGTACCATTGGATTTTTTTTAATTGTATTTTTATTTTTCTTATCATTTCTCTTTAGTAGAATTTCTATATTTTTATGAGAAATTTCTAAATTCTTACCCTAAATTTAGAAACAATAATAGTTTCAAAGTTTGATTCTCTCCATCCTCTCTTGTTTAATATATATATTTTTTTGTAAAAGTTAGAGGTGAATGTGTTAAGGTAGTTTATAATGATTGAATAGAAAGCTTAAAAAATAAGCACTCTTTGCAAGTGATAACCACAAACAAATTTCATAGTACTTAAATTTGACATAGTTAAGTCTAACCACTACTACACATTTTGAAATAAATTACTCATTTAGATGTTAATTTTAAGGTTAAATATCCAAATGGATTTTTTTCAAAAAAAAAGAAATCCAAATAGATTCGTTCATATTTCTAAACAAAATAATTGTAGAACGATGCATGGTATTGAAAAACAATTCCACAAAATGAGTCCAAAATTTGAATTTGAATTAAAGCATAATAGACGTGATTTATTATAACATAATTTCATATAAAATTGTTTTGCATACACCTCCTTTCTTTCATACTATATATTAGGACATATATCAGTTGTATTACAACTGACAAGCTGTGTAGCCCCGAGTGAGAGTTCTAGAAATGGACGTAAGCCTAGATGATATCGAATCCAAAAAGAAGTTGGTTCTTGTACATCAAAACTTAATTCGCAACCATCAATATTATTATACACGATGTTCATACCACCAGTACCTCCCCCATTTAATACTAAGTTTAATGTTGTCTTCATAATATCAATGCAATTATCATAAATTTGTGTGCAAGATTTAAACACTGATCGTGTTATAATGTCTAAGTCTTTTCTCTTCATCTGCTCTAGAAGGTACATATAATTATCATTGGCACTGACGATGGAATAATTTATAAAAATGGCAAGAAATCCTGTGTAGTTTAATTTCAAATTTTCACGAGGCTCATACTCTATAACATCTAGGCATACTTGTCCGAGATGATCTTCAAATTTGTTGCAAGTATTGTTGATGAAATCATATGAGACTGCCAATTTATTGAATTTGCCAATGAGACATGATAAAATGATAGAAAGGAGCAAAAGAATCAAACTATAGAGTTTTTCCATTGCCATGCTCATCAAATAATTGGTTTCTCTCTTTGTCTCTATTTTCTTTTTCTTTCTTTTTGTAGTGAAGTCAATGGTTCTTTGCCCACGAAGTCAATGGTTCTTTCTTTTAGGTGTGCCGTTTTGCTAAAGTGTGCCACTCTACGAACTACGAAATATGGGTACAGTTAAAAATGAATGTAGCTCGAGTAGGGATGCGATAAACATTTAAATACCTTGAGGGATTCTGAGTTGCTAGAAGGGTTTGTGACTTGTGAATAATGCTCTAAATAGAATGATTTGGTCAAACTTAAATGGATTGAAGGATTGAGTTAGGATGTTTCACAGTTGTAGGAATAAAATCTTAAGGGTGCTCAAGTTCATATTCTACCTGGAAAGAAATCAATATTGGGGATAAAAAAATAACTTTAAAAAATGCATGAGGCTAACGTATGCATGCTAAGAGCATTTGAAAGTAATTCTCTATGTTAGATGTTTGGTGCTCAAGACGAGCAATTGTTCAAGTTTGGGAGTTTGATAACTCTCATTTAGAAGGTTATTTAGGCCTTTTATGTGAGCATATCTAATTATATAGGTCTTAATTTGTTACATTTAGATGTCTAAAGAAGTTTAGAAATAGAAAGTTTGGTGAAAATTACAATGCATGAGGATTTAGAGGTCGTGAATTGAAACATAGCTAGATTTCGGGCTTTTAGAGGCTATTTTGATCATTAAATCATAAATTTATTGAATTTGGGCAATTTTATAGGAGAACCAAGAAAGCCTCGACTTTAATTCATGCCATTTGGAGAAGAAAAAAAATCTAGAAACATCAATAGCTTTGTAGAAAGAGATATCAAAAGGCCAATGTTGGACACATTCATAACAGCAAAATTTCAAAATCGCAATGTCGAGAGCATCACATGATAGTAGCAGAATAATCCTAGAAATTGTAGAATTTCTGCACGTGGAGAAATTTTTGACACCCCTCCAACATGTTTTTTTTTTTTTTTTTTTTTAACGAGTATTGGAGTGGACACCAAACCAGATAACCAATCGCGTCACCAACCCATTCGGTTCTGACACGTGTTAAAATGGGTCATTTTGGGTCATTTTGATGTCGAAATATTTACCCTTCATGATAAAAAAATTCATCTTATATAAAGAAATTTTATTTTCATAATTCAATTTTTTTGGTTTAATAACAATATATCGACTATCATTATAAACACACATATAGTTAAAATTTAAATGATATTTTCAAACTCGATTATTAAAAAAAAATGTTAAAATATATTGCACATGTTATAAATGGGCCATGAGAAACATAAAACCCTAACCTTCTTTACACCTTCTTTTAGGAAACTCTTTTCTTTTTCTTCACTCAACTTCCAACAGCTTTCTTAGCATTTTTCTTCTTATTTTCCTTAGTTTATTATTAGAGTTAACTAGTTTCTCTTGTTATAGAGTAGTGGGCTTTCACAAGGAGCTTGGAGGAGAACCATTGGAGACCATTTTGGCATCCTTTGGAGATCTTCCTAAGCTTTCTTCTTCTCTTTTATCTTTATTTTGAATTGTATTACTTTTATTATTGAAGAACTTATTTATTCTGTAATGTCTAGTGTTTTCTTGCTTCTCATTTCTTATTTTGTTGAAAGCATGAACTAAACCCTCAAAGGTGAGGATTAGGGATTGATTTTGTGTAACTTGTTGTAGTTTCTAATTAAAAGAGCTGTTGAACTATGTGTTGAAGTTATTTTATTAATAGCATGTTTCGATTGATCATCCAGTAATACTTGCTTTACATTTGCTTTTGAGAAAAAGAAATGTTTAGATTCTCACTTCATACACACATTAGCTTCACGTTAAGAGTCTTCTTACAGTTATAGAGATAATCTCTCTACTAACGCACATACACTATGCTTAATGTTTGACTAGTTAAATGAGGGTTTAATAAACCTTGTGATTGACTCTTGAGAGAGAGACTTTGTTGAGTGATATTGTGTAATTCACTTCTCGCCGTTATTGTTGGAATAAACTTTAATGTAATTGTTAATTAAGAAATTAGTTGGTAGAAAATTAAGGAATTAATGTGTTGTCAATTTAGGAGACTAATTAAGGAATTAGTCGATTTAGCAATTAGTGGGAAATACTTATGGAAAGAACTTGGAGACCAAGTTTGTAATAGGCTATAAATATAGTGTTCCTTAATTGTGAATTGTAGAGAGAAAATGTGAAAAGCAAGAGTAGAGAGTTCTAGAGAGAAATAAAGTAAAGTATTTTGAGAATTTGTGTTTTATTTTTCGAATTTAGTTTTTACAAATTGGTATCAGAGCCGATGGCGAACGTAACGGGTCAAATGTCGCTGCCACGATTGACGAAGGCGAATTACGAGAATTGGAGCATCCAAATGAAAGCTCTTCTTGGATTTCATGATGCTGGGAAGTTATTGAAGAAGGTTTTGTAGAACCAAAGGATACCGCGAATTATACAACAATTCAAACTAAAGAGTTGAAAGAGACGCGATCAAAGGATAAAATAGCATTGTACATGTTGTTATCTATAATTGATGAATCGGGCTTTGAGAAGATTGCGAGTGCAACTACTTCAAAAGAAGCGTGGGATACTTTAGAGAAAGTTTCAAAGGAGCCGACCGAGTGAAGCAAGTGCATCTCCAGCCTCTTCACAACGAGTTAGAAAGCATAAAGATGAAGGAGTCAGAAAGCGTATCTGACTACATCACACGTGTGCAGACGGTGGTAAGTCAACTTAATTGCAATGGCAAAGAGTTAACAGATGCGCGAGTTGTTGAAAAGATTTTGAGATCGTTGATGGATAATTTCGAGAATGTGGTGTGCGTGATAGAGGAGTCAAAGGACCTTGCGAAGCTTACTGTTGATGAGCTTGCTGGTTCTCTTGAGGCACACGAGCAACGCAAGAACAAGAAGAAAGAGGAAACGCTAGAGCAAGCGCTTCAAACCAAAGCGTCAATCGAAGATGAAGAGGTGCTCTATTCTAAATAATTTCATAGTAGAGGTCGTGGGCGTGGAGGTCGTGGATATGGCCGCAGTAGTCAAAGAGACGATTATGATGCAGAAAAGGGACATACGAGTCAAGCGAATTGGAGCGAAAGAGGACGCGGTCCAGGAAGAGGCGGTAGATTGAATCAGTCAAATATTGAATGCTACAAGTGTCACAAGTATGGTCACTATGCGAGTGATTGTTATTTTGACAAATGCTACAATTGCGGTGAAGAAGAGCATTTTGCGAGAAATTGTTGTGCGGATAAAAAGGTTGAAGAAACAAGCAACTTAGCAGTAGAAAGAAATGCAAAAAAAGGTGTTCTTTTGATGGCGCATAAAGAAGGAAGTGACAATAATGATACTGTGTGGTATCTTGACTTAGGGGCAAGCAACCATATGTGCGGACACGAGCATCTGTTCAAAGAGATGCAGAAAATTGAAGATGGTCATGTTTCTTTTGGTGACGCGTCAAAAGTAAAGGTAAAAGGCAAATGTACGATTTCTTTTGTGCAGAAGGATGGATTGATATGATCAATCTAGGATGTTTATTATGTACCAGATCTCAAAACAAATATTTTGAGTTTGGGACAACTCACAGAGAAGGGTTATTCTGTATTTTTGAAAGATCGGTTGTTGCTTTTGAGGGACAAGAAAGAGCGTTTATTCGCTCGAGTAGAGATGGGTAGAAATCGCATGTATATGCTAAATTTGAGAAGTGTGCGAGAAAGATGTTTGCGAGTCGATGAAGAAGATAAAGCAACGTTGTGGCATCTTTGTTTTGGTCATCTACATCATGGTGGATTAAAAGAGTTAGCGAAGAAGAATATGGTGCACATGCTACCAGAGATGAACTATGATGGAAAGTTTTGTGAAGAATGTGTTCTCAGCAAGCATGCGAGAACCTCGTTTCAAAAGAAAATAGAATATCGAGCCAAGCAACCACTCGAGACGATTCATACGGATATATGAGGACCAATTACCCCCAGTTCTTTTAGAAGACAAAGGTACTTCATTACGTTTATTGATGATTTTTTCACGAAAAACTTGGGTGTATTTTTTGAAAGAAAAGTCAGAGGCATTCGAGGCGTTCAGAAGATTCAAAATGAGGGTGGAAAAGGAAACTGGTAGACAGATCAAAGCTGTGCGATCTGACAGAGGTGGAGAATATACTTCGACGATGTTTAGGAAGTATTGCGAGGAGCAAGGTATAAGAAGATTTCTAACTGCACCATACACTCCTCAACAAAATGGCATCGCTGAGAGGAAGAACATAACCATTCTTGACCATGTTCGAGCAATACTGAAGAGTAAGAGTATGCCAAAGGAATTTTGGGCAGAAGCCGTGCAGTGCATAATATATGTGTAAATCGATGTCCACATGCGAAACTAGATGATAAAACACTGCAAGAGGTATAAAGTGGACGGAAACCGACAGTTTCGCATCTTAGAGTGTTTGGTAGTGTGGCTTATGCACACGTACCTTACCACTGAAGAACGAGGCTTGATGATAAGAGCAAGAAGTATGTGTTTATTGGCTATGATGAGAAAATAAAAGAGTATAAGCTGCTTGACCCAATATGCAAGAAAGTGATGGTGAGTCGCGATGTGCGAGTAAATGAAGATAGAGAATGGGACTGGAACAATTCGATGGAAGCCAACATTGAAGTTGGAGAATCACCAGTCGTTTTGCATCAACGAGTATACCAAGAGAGTCTGAAACAATTGAAGAAGAAGAAGAACCGCAACAACCCAGGATGCAGAGTTTGCAAGAATTGTATGATGTGACAAATGAAGTGCATCTTGTATGTCTGATGGCAGATGTGAAAAGTATTAGTTTTTAAGGAAGCAGTGCGAGATGAGAAGTGGCAAACCGCAATGGATGAGGAGAACAATGCAATTGAGAGCAATGATACATGGAAGCTGACAGAATTATCAAATGCAAGTCAGCCGATTGGTGTGAAGTGGGTATTCAAGAAGAAAATGAATGCTCAAGGGAAGATAGAACGATACAAGGCGAGGCTTGTTGCAAAGGGATACAAGTAGAAAGCGGGTATAGACTATGATGAAGTTTTTGATCCAGTTGCGAGAATAGAGACAATCAGGTTGCTCATTTTGCAAGCGGCGCAATTTAAATGGCCGTTTTATCAAATGGATGTCAAGATGGTATTTTTGAACAGCGTGCTTGAAGAGGAAGTGTACATTGAACAACCACCCGGATATGTGAAAATTGGAGAAGAGAAGAAGGTGCTAAAATTGAAGAAGCATTTTACGGGTTAAAGCAAGTACCGCAAGTGTGGAATACTTGTATTGATACGTATTTCAAGGAGAACGGATACAAGCAGTGTCCTTACGAGCATGCGCTTAACACAAAGTAGAGTGGAGGTAATGTGATATTTGTTGCTCTTTATGTTGATGATCTGATATTTATGGGTAATAGTAATGCAATGATAGAAGAGTTTAAGAGCACAATGATGCGAGAGTTCGAGATGACAGACTTGGGCCTGCTGAGGTATTTCCTAGATTTTGAGGTTAAACAAGAAGAGACGAGAATCTTTATATTGCAAGAGCAGTATGCGAAAGAGATCTTGAAGATGTTCAGGATGAAAAATTGCAATCCGGTTGCTACATCAGCGGATTTTACGATACATCCAAGGAACAATGTCACTTGAGATGTTTTATTCGAAAGCGGAAGATTACAAGTTGATTGGTTACTTTAACAGTGATTGGTGCGGAGACATAGACGATCGGAAGAGTACAGCGGGATATGCATTTTTTATGGGGAACACAACTTTTACTTGGCAGTCAAAGAAGCAATCGATTGTGACACTTTCAACATGCGAAGCTAAATATGTTGCAGCTTCATGGTACGTTTTTCATGCGATATGAGTGACAAATTTGTTAAGCAAGATGGAGTTAAAACAACTTGGTGCGACAGTAATTCGAGTAGACAACAGATCAGCAATTGAGTTAGCAAAGAATCCAATGAATCATGAAAGAAGTAAACATATTGATGTTCGTTTTCATTTTATCTGAGATCATGTGAAGGAAGAAAATGTGAAATTGAAGCATGTAGCAAGTGAAGATCAAGTTGCGGATATTTTCACAAAACTGTTGTCGAAAGTATTGTTCAATAATTCAAGAAGATGATTGACATGGTAGATGGCAAAAGCATTTAAGTTTATGGAGGAGTTGTGTTGGAATAAACTTTAATGTAATTGTTAATTAAGGAATTAGTTGGTAGAAAATTAAAGAATTAATGGGTTGTTAATTTAGGAGACTAATTAACGAATTAGTAGATTTAACAATTAGTGAAAAATACTTATGGAAAGAACTTGGAGACCAAGTTTGTAATAGGCTATAAATAGAGTGTTCCTCAATTGTGAATTGTAGAGAGTAAATGTGAAAAGCATGAGTAGAGAGTTTTAGAGAGAAATAAAGTAAAGTATTTTGAAAATTTGTATTTTATTGTTTTGTTTTTCGAATTTAGATTTTACAGTTATTTCATGGAAAGTTGCATGTAGAAACACAAATGAAACCCCTAATCTAAGCCTTATCTTAAAAATCTGCTAGCAATATTTGTTTTCAACTTGTTTATGTGTCCATTTCTTGTTTACATATCCTTTGGAGTGTTAATTTACATTTCTTGCATTTTTTGGGCAGTAAAAATGCTCAACATTTTTAGAAGTTATTTTAGATTTTTAAAGAATGTTTTAAACTTTCAGTTTTCCATTTTTCTACTTTTTAGCTACTACCCAGAACTGAAAGTTTACATCATTCATAGCTTAGGACACCAAAACCACATTTTCTCTAAACCATCATGGAGTGGCTTAAGTGGTCAATGAGGGTCTTGGAGTGCTTAAGGTGATGAGTTCAATCCATGGTGGACACCTATCTAGGAATTAATTTCTTACGAGTTTCCTTACATCCAAATGTTGTAGGGTTAGGCGGTATGTCCCGTGACATTAGCCGAGGTGCGCGCAAGCTAACTCGGACAAAAATGTTCTCGCATCACTTATCTCTACACTATTTCCATATTTCATTTTTTAGCTCAACTTTTATTGTTGAGCTATAAGTTGTTGACAAATACCACGTAGAAGATTTATCTTATTCTTGTAATAGATGGCATGTGTCCATACTCTTAGATGTTAGGGAAAGAGAACCACACTATTGCACCCATTTGTACTTCCTCTTTATTCATTTTGTTAAGATATGCCTTGAACGCATTAATGTCATGTCATTAGTAGTCGGGGGTCTCGCTGCCCGATCAACGAGGGAAGGTGTCAGGGCAATGCCCCCATTGTCCAAACGCTTTTCGCATTGCAGCAATGCATTTCGTATGCGTTTAGCATAACTTGCATTCGCACTCCGCAGCGTAAACGCTTCCGCATTCTGATGCACGTTCTGCATGCGTTTACGCATCCGCATTCTGTTTAATGCTTATGCATTCTGTAATAGGGTTTAATGAGAGTACATATATAAACTCGAATTAAACCCTAGCCGTATTATGACATTCATTCAGTAATTCTATACTCTGTAATTCGCCTCTCTCAATACAATTGTTCTTCATCTCTGCCCTTGGACTTGCTAACACAATAGCATTAGTGAATCACGTAAATTCTATGTGTTTGTTATTCTTCTCTCGTATTTTCTTTATCTTCGTTTTACGATTGTTGATTGTCGTTTTCATAACACATTTTTTTTCCGCACAAGACTTCAATTTTCTTCGTTGCTATTAAAAAAATAATAACAATAAATTTAGCACTGTATTGTTGATGCTATTATTTATTAAAATTAAAAAAAACTTTTAATTGTAAATTTTCAAAAGTAAAATCACGATAAAAAAATGGGAAGAAAACAAATTCGAAAGTACGGTTATTAATGAACTTTTAATCTAAAACAAATTCATCAAACTGAATATTTTTTTTACATATCCATGAGTGCCAAGATCATATGATCCTACAACATTTGAATTTTGAATAAATATACTTTAAAAAGTCATTTTTAGTAGATAGTTATCATGAATTAAACTTATAACTTTTTCTTTTTCTAAAACTCTTTTGATAATTGGTCTAACTCATGAAAATTATCCTAATGAACTAAGTTGTACCATTTGATTTTTTTTTAATTGTATTTTTTTTTCTTATCATTTCTCTTTAGTAGCCTAATCCATTTTTTTAATTGTACCATTTTTGTGGATTATCCTAATCCATTTTTATTGTCATTATTTTTATGAGAAAAATTCTGATTTCTTAGCCTAAATTTAGAAACAATAATAGTTTTATTTTATTATTTTTTTTCTATTTATTATTATTATTTATTTATTTTTTTGAAGTAGAAACAATAACAGTTTTAAAGTTTGATTCTCTCCATCCTCCCTTGTTTAATATATATTTTTTGTAAAAATTATAGGTGAATGCGTTAAGGTAGTTTAAAATGATTGAATAGAAAGTTAAAAAAACAAGCACTCTTTGCACATGATAACCACAAAGAAATTTCATAGTGCTTAAATTTGACATCGTTAAGTCTAACCACCCCTACACATTTTAGAACAAATTACTCATTTAGATGTAATAATATTTAATTGTAAGGTTAAATATTCAAATGGATTCGTTCATATTTCTAAACAAAATAGTTGTAGAACACAAACAAAAGAGAGAAATAAGTCGAGAAAGAAAAGAGCACTAGAGATTGTTAAGAGCTTTGTATTGATGGTTAATTGAGTTACAATGAGAGGCTCCTGCCTTTATTTATAGGCAGAGAAAATACAAACAAATGGATAGGAGTTGACCTAGCCATACTTAACCTACCTAACTTTAATGATGAAAATTAAAGATAGAAGGAGACGAAAACTCAAACAGAGAACAAAGTACAATTGAGAGAAGATTGAACAGCAGTGTAGGTATGGGTAGAAGATGAGTCTGCTTTATCAGTCCCCCTCAAACGTGGCAATAGAAAAGAATGTAGGCCAAGTTTGTTACGCATACAGAGAAACGACTGTGGAGATAGCGGTTTGGTGAGGCAGTTGGTGACTTGGTCACTGGTGCCAACATAACGAAGGGTGTCCTGGTTGGAAAGTACTTGATCCCTAATGAAGTGAGCATTAATTTTTATATGCTTGGTACGAGCATGGAAGATGGGATTTCGAGCAAGCGCTGTTGCAGACATGCAGTCGCACCAAATTGTAGGTGTTGTGTAGAGAGGAATTCAAAGGTCATTGAGAAGAGACTTCAACCAAACGAGTTCACATGCCGCTTGAGATAACGCTCTATATTATGATTCTATACTCAATCTAGCGACGACGGCTTGTTTCTTTGAAGTCCATGACACAAGTGAGGAGCCAAGATAGAAGCAATAAGCACCAATGGATTTGCGGTCGTCTGGGGAAGAAGCCCAATCGACATCTGTAAATTTGGTGATGGTGAAGTCAATAGCAGGTGATAAAGCGAGACATATATTCAATGTGCCATGAAGATACCAGAGAATTCTTTGAGTGCACGCCAATGAGTAGTTCGTAGAAGTTGGCTAAATTGACCGCAAAAGCGATATGAGGACGTGTGTGTTGCAGTTACTGCAAAGAATCGAGAGTGCTTCTAAACAGCCAAGGATCTTGCATTGG
This sequence comes from Sechiopsis laciniata, assembly GCA_037833695.1. Taxonomy (NCBI): domain Eukaryota; kingdom Viridiplantae; phylum Streptophyta; class Magnoliopsida; order Cucurbitales; family Cucurbitaceae; genus Sechiopsis; species Sechiopsis laciniata. The sequence continues at coordinate 6,707,469 of JBBMKA010000002.1, read as the reverse complement.
ATCACTATCGTGAAGCGATAATTGAGTGCTAGAGACCATCAGGGAGGGCACGACTTTGAGGTTGGTCATATTGAGCCGAACCAATAGGTCTTGTATATATTAGGCCTGAGTTTAGAACAATTGTCCCTCATAGTGAGTTACTTGAATGCCAAGGAAGTAGTGCAAGAGGCCAAGGTCTTTGACAACAAATGTGAATTGAAGCTTGAGCACAACAGCATCAATTAGAGATTCAGATGAGCCTGTAAGTATTAAATCACCCACATAAATTAGCATAAAGATAGTTCCAGCTGGAGAGTGAAATATGAACAGGGAACTGTCGGACTTGGATTGAGTGAAGTTCCATAAGAATAAGGCATTGCATAACTCTTCATACCAAGCACGAGGTGTTTTTTTGAGGCCGTATAAAGCCTTGTGGAGCTTGCACACATAGTTAGGATGTAGGGGGTCCTCGTAGCCTAGAGGTTGTGAAGTAAAAACATCTTTTTTTAGTCGGCCGTAGAGAAAAGCATTACTTACATCAAATTGCTTAACCTTCTATTTTCTGGTAACCGCCAAAGTAAGCACATTGCTAATGGTGGCCGGTTTCACCACTGGACTATAGGTCTCCTCATAGACAATACCAACTGCTTGAAGGTACCCTTTAGCCACTAAGCAAGCTTTGTACTGAAAGATAGAGCCAAGGGAGTCCCTTTTTATTTTATATACCCATTTGATTCCAACAATATGTTGAGATGGATTCAATGGAACAAGAGACCAAGTATGGTTTCTTGTTAAGGCTGCATATTCGAAGTTCATAGTCTGCTTCCAGACCTTAGAACCTGCTGCATCAGTGTATTTGACAGGTTCAATGGTTGTTCAATCTGGTGTAGAGTCCCCCTTCGTCAAACCCCCAAAGATCTGTTTTGGTTTATAGATACCAACCTTTACCCGTGTAGTCATGAGATGTAGATTGGGCTGGGGTTCGGGGAAATAGGTAAGTTGAAAGGTATAGCAGAGCGTGCGGTAGGAGGAGGAGCTAGAGATTGAGTGGATTGACTAGGGTTAATGGGAGAGTTGGTAACCGGGGTAGCAAAGGTGGAGTTTGTTAGATTGGTACTGATAAGAATATGAGATGTTGGACTGGTGTGTGTGGAAATGATGGTTTGGGATGGTTGAACCAGGGGGAAAGCAGGGAACCAGCAAGGGTCATGTGATTAAGGCAAGGGTGTAGAACTGTCGATGGAGGGAAATAACTCACAAAATGGGTATTTAAGCTCATTAAACTCAACATGTCGTGAGACATAGATACGACTATTAGGACTTAGGCACCGATATCTTTTGTAATGATCATGATATCCTATGAAAACACAAGTGGTTGTATGGAAGTTGAGCTTATTGTGTTGGTACGAACGAAGATAGGGATAACAAGTGGATCCAAAGGCACGAAGATAGGTGTAATCAGGGGATCATGTTTGATCAAGGTAAATGGACATTGTTTTGAAGAGTGTGGGAGGGCATTCGGTTAATTAAATAAGCAGCAGTATAGAATGTTTCCCACCAATAGGATAAAGGCATCTTGGCTTATGCTAACAATGTTAAACCTATTTCAACCACATGTCTATGTTTTCGTTTAACCCTTCCATTTTGAGGAGAAGTATGAGGACACGAGATCTGACTCATTATGCCATTTTGTTCAGCCAAATGTAGGATAGGCTTGAATTCCCCTCCTTCATCACACCGAATGTCCTTTATCAAGGTGTCATATTGCTTTTCAACAAGGTTTTTAAAATTTTGGAACACAGAACTAGCCTCACTTTTAAGCTTTAAGGGATATAACCAAGTATACCTACTAAAATCATCTAAGAAAGCTATGTAGTAGTAATAACCATCGGTAGATGGGATAGGGGCAGGTCTCCAAACATCCATGTGAATTAATTCTAACTTTTGAAATGCTCGTGAATGAGATAAAGGAAATAGTAGTTTATGAACTTTTCCATATTTGCAAGCTTCACAAAAAACAGAATTTTCATTTGCCTTCGCAAAGATGTTACAAGAGTGTAGAACTTAAGACAATATTCTAGGGGAAGGATGGCTTAGTCTATGATGCCACACATCCTTCGTACAAGATACAAAAGCTGAACATTTTTCAAAAGTATAGGGTCTAGGTTGAGATTCGTCAATGAACTCACTGTGTGGTTCCTTCACAAAAAAAGACTTGATATTCCTGCAAGCTTGCGACAAAAAAAGCGATGACTTCAAGGGAGAATCTTCCAACCGATACAACCCATTTTCAAGGATTCCTAGAAGCTTGACCACCTTGGACTTTGTTTCCATAACAACACAAAATGCTACATGAAATTCAATTGCTATGTCATTGTCCTTAGTCCACCGTGAAATACTAGTGAGATTCTTTTTCATTAATGGAACATGTAGGACATCCTTTAAGACTAGTTATAATCCTTTAGTATTTAAGAAGAAAGTGCTACAACCAATTATGGGAAGTTTAGTTCCATTTCCAACCATGATGTTCTTAGAGATAGATGACTCACCATTTAAACTAAGCTTTTCAAGGTCTGAGGTTACATGGTCACTTGCTCCATTATTCAAATACCATGCTAGATTTTGCAGAGTTTCAAGAAATGCCATCAAGGCACTTAGAGATACGTCAGTTTACTAATTTATGTTGCCTTGACTGGTGGCCATGTGTTCAACCATTTGGTGTTCATTTATCGGTTCATACCTATGATAGCAAACAGCAGCAACATGTCTTATCTTACCACAAATTTGACAAGTAGGACAGTTACCTTGTGAGTATGGTGAGTACCTCCCTCTTTTGGACCTTCCTTCTCGATTTGCATTGTCTTGGTTTCCTCGATAGGACTTGGTTGTATTGAGTAGACCTTTATGGCTGGAATTGCCTTGGTTTATCACTTGAAGTGATTAGGGAAGTAGCTTGATTTAAAAGAGCGGGAGTTCTTCTTGGCTGAAGATTGTCAAGCCTCTATTCAAAGGAGAGCAGTTCATATTGGATTTTGAACCAGGAAAGTTCTTGACTGTGCAGAGTATACATTATTGGGGTGTATTCCTCATCCAAGCCTGCCACAACATGAGAAATGAAATTCCTCATTTCCATAGGGTGTCCTAAAAGTTGGAGACTATCATGGTAACTCTTCATCATTCATATTCTCTTTCCTAGTCTGTTGCAGCATTTGCCTATTGTGATCCTCTTGGGACCTAGATTGGATGCCAACATACTATTGTATTGCTTCCCACAGTGGTTGAGCAGTGTCATAGCGCATCACTTGAGTTGCTATCTCAAGAGACATCGAACTATATAGCCAACTGACCAATAATTGATCTGCTATATTCCCAGCATCTCTTTCAGGGTTAGCTACGCACTTACAACATAGTTTTTCTCACTGGGTTCCACGGGGAGGAAAGTGTCAGGTGCTAGAGTGCTTCCAGTGAAGTGACCATCCACCTTGTAGCTTTTAAGAAGAGGCAAGATGATACTTTGCCAAAGCATGGAGTTGTTTCTTTCAAGTTTCACAGAAGTAACTTGATTAATCAAGTTCACAAAGGAGACATTTCTCACTAAGGGATTTCGAGAGTTGATGAAGGGTGTAGTGGTCTCTTAGACTAACTCAGTTCTAGTTGATGGATTCGAAACAGTGGAGGGTGTTTTCAAATGAGTGATTTCGATAGGTCCAGTGGCAATGGTGGCTTTAGTTTTTCGGATCAGAGGTGTTAGCCATTTTATTGGCTCTGATACCAACAAATAAAAGAGAGAAATAAGCTGAGAAAGAAAATAGCACTAGAGATTGCTAAGAGCTTTGTATTGATGGTCAATTGAGTTACAACAAGAGGCTCTTGCCTTTATTTATAGGCAGAGAAAATACAAACAAATGAATAGGAGTTGACCTAGCCATACTTAAACTACCTAACCTTAATGATGAGAATTAAAGATAGAAGGAGAAGAAAACTCAAACAGAGAACAAAGTACAATTGGAAAAAGACTGAACAGCCGTGCAGGTATGGGCAGAAGATGAGTCTGCTTTATCAAGAACCATGCATGGTATGGAAAAACAATTCCATAAAACGAGTACAAAATTTGAATTTAAATTAAAGCAGAATAGATGTGATTTATTAGAACATATAATTTCATATAGAATTGTTTTGCATACTCTTCCTTTCTTTCATACTATATATTAGGACATATATCAGTTGTATTACAATTGACAAGATGTGTAGCCCCGAGCGAGAGTTCCAGAAATGGACGTAAGCCTAGATGATATCGAATCCAAAAAGAAGTTGGTTCTTGTACATCAAAACCTAATTCACATGAATCAATATTAATATATACGATGTTCATATCACCGGTACCTCCCCCATTTAATACTAAGTTTAATGTTGTCTTCATAATATCAATGCAATTCTCATAAATTTGTGTGCAAGATGTAAATACTGATCGTGTTCTAATGTCTAAGTCTTTCCTCTTCACCTGCTCTAGAAGGTACATACGATTATTGTTGGCACTAACGATTGAATAGTTTATAAAAATGGCAAGAAATCCCGTGTAGTTTAATTTCAAATCTTCACGGGGCTCATACTCTATCACATCCAAGCATACTTGGCTGAGATGATCTTCAAATTTGTTGCAAGTATTGTTGATAAAATCATATGAGACAGCCAATTTATTGGATTCGCCAACAGGACATGATAAAATGATAAAAAGGAGCAAAAGAATCGAACTATAGAATTTTTCCATTGCCATGCTCATCAAATAATTGGTTTTTCTCTTGGTCCCTTTTTCTTTTTTCTTTCTTTTTGTAGTGAAGTCAATGGTTCTTTGCTCAGCATGATATAGTGATATTTATACTCGAATTACATCTATTCTTTTTTTTTTTTAGTACAATTACAACTATTCATATGGTAATTTGTTTTATTTTTGGAGTTATATTCACATTTTCCTCCTAAAGCTATGTATGGAAAGCAAATAAATGCATTTGCAAAGGAGGAAACCTAATCAATATTTTAAAACTAATTTTGGAATATTTTGGACTGAAATATATGGTACTATTTGTTTCTTTTTGCTTTTCTTTATTCTTTACAACAAAGGTTGATATGTTAATATAAAATACTAGTCCAAATTATATATCGAAGTAATTATAAAATAACTTTTATGTGTGCACGTCTATTTATTTCAACATAATTTTTGTTAGAATTTGAAATTTTCATTAAAATCTAAATTTTAATTTTGAAATATATTAATATACACATGTATATAAAAATGGGGATTTTGAATGTATATTGAAAAAAAACAAAATTATTACATGTCTAACCCAATTCTCAAATTTATTCATTTATCATTTTACCTTTGTTTTTAGATGCATAAAACTATTAAAAAGTCATTGAATGTTAGCTTAAACTAACTAGAATTTTTTTATTGGTTGTATTGTTTGCTCTAACATGCTTTAAAATTTAAAATTTAATGTTATGTTTGTCATTGATAAGAAGAAAATCATAAGTTTAAATAAATTATATGGCAATAAATGAATTATAAATTTTAGTATTAATCTTGACGTGATAATAAATAAAATATCTCAATTTGAGAGCCTTCACTAGTCATCGAGAGTTTTTTTGTTCAACTCACCCAAAGTTTGATACATTAAATTCAAAAATTTGAGAAGTTAGATTATTTAAATTTTATGTTTTTTTTAACACAAAGGGTATTTTTTTTTAAACTTTTTAAAGTCTAAGAGTATTTTTGAAACAAAACTTTAACGGTTTCCATCCAAAATTTACGACAAGGTTATTTTTGAAACGTTTTGTAAAATTCACAGATACTTTTGAAACTTTTCAAAATTTGACACAAATGTGATAATTCATTGGCATTAAATTGACTAACATGTTAATTTAACCACTCTTTAATACCCTAGTACATGTTTCCTACGAATCCATTTCCCCCACCTTCGCCTATCGTGTTTAGTTCATAATGAATTCAGAGACAACAATAATTAAAGTAAAAGTGGAAGACATTCATAAAACAAAACTTAAGTTGAATTATAAATCAGTACCAAAGGGAAAATGCAAGTGTTGTAATAAAAAAAAAACATAAAATAGAACAAGGAAAAGATAAACTGAAGGCGATAAAGTAAAGCGGTAAATAGAAGCTATTGAAGACCAAGACTCCTTGATATCACTAGGAGTCAAGAACTTTGCTGGGAACCTTCATCTCGATCACAGAAAAAGGACTCTAGAAAAACAGGCACACCCTCAATACTTTATATAGACTCCTCAGATTCTCGTGATATTGTTTCTAGAAGGTTCGGCAACTCTATTATCTGCAATGCGTTCAACTTCGCATTCTTGATGTCCTTGTGATGAATTTAGCCTCCCTACCCTCATCGAATGCGAGACTAGCGTTCCACCTCCTGTAGATTTAAGCAGGGGATTAGCGAGACTCGGGTATTCATATTTAACACACGAAGCACCCCATATTGATAAAGTACTCTCGAAACTTTCATTGTTTTCTTCGGATTCTCTAAGTATGTATGTCAAATATTTATGCACTTAATGTCATTCTTATCTTTAAACTTTATCAATTTAATGCATGGACCACTTAGAATGCATTGAAATAATGACCTAAATATCGCTCTAATTGAGAGTAATCATGAAACAACAAGACTTAAAATTTTCGGCAGCAAAACGACATGTTTACAAGTTATCCAAAAATTTAAACACATGTTTATTCAATGATTAGTGGCCCAACTTTGCTAAATGATGACCACTATAATTATAAAAATAAAAAATTAAAAAATTAAAAAATTAATAATTTTTTTTTTTTTAAAGTCTATTCTAAACAAGGAAAACACAAAATTTAGTGGCTAACTTTGTCGCATGATAGCCAATAAAATAAAACAAAACATAACTAAACTAACGTATTCACGCTTAAAACACAACACAAATTTGGAGAATGATGATGAATGTAAGAAACCGACTTCTAAAATAGTCTTAGACGTGATTCTTACCCAGCATACATGGTTTAACAGTTATAACATAAAACAATAATTCAAATCATTATTTATTTCAAACCTTAAAAGAAATCGCTCAAAAATAAATAACTGAAAATGTGAAAAAGAGCCTCTTGCCAAAGTTTATTAAAACAGTTCAAAGAATAAGCAAGAGATGACCCTTCTAGCTAACATTTTATGCTAATTGTGCCCCCTATAATATTCTACAATAAAGATAATGAATGGAAACAAGTGTTGGGTTCTGTGTGAGACAAAAAAGGGTTACTAGGGTTCAATGGTTATAATTTATATTAAAAGGACTTTGGCTTAATTGCAAACATAACCCTTAAATAATTAACAACTACAATATAGCCCTCAAATTTAATTAACAATTAACCCAAAACTAATAATAATTGCACATTAATACCTTGGATAGAAATTACCAAAATGTTTATTATATATGAGAAGGCCCATAATTATGATACAAACAAAATTGGTATGCAAAAACAATTCCATAAAACAAGTACAAATTTTGAATTTGAATTAAAGCATAATAGTTGTGATTTATCATAACATAATTTCATATAGAATTATTTTGCATACGCCTCCTTTCTTTCGTACTATATATTAGGACATATATCAGTTGAATTACAATTGACAAGATGTGTAGCCAAGAGCCAAAGTTGCATAAATGGACGAAAGCCTAGATTATATAGAATCCACTAAGTTGGTCTTATACATCAAAATCTAATTCGCATGCCTCAATATTATTATACACGATGCTCATACCATCGATACCTCCCCTATTTAATACTAAGTTTAATGTTGTCTTCATAATATCAATGCAATTCTCATAAATTTGTATGCAGTCTTTGAACATAGATCGTGTTCTAATGTCTAAATATTTTTTCTTAATCTGCTCTAGAATATACATAATTATTCTTGGCACTGGCGATGGAATAGTTTATAAAAATGATAAAAAAAATCACGTGTAGTTTAATTTCAAATCTTCACGAGACTATGACTCTATCACATCCAAACAGACTTGTCAGAGATGATCTTCACATTTGCTTCAAGTTATCCCTCCATTTGATTAATAAAACAAAACTAAAAAAAAAAAAAAAAGAGCCCAATTTGATAGCAATTGAACTCTTTTGGGAATTTAAAAAAAAATGGTTTTAAAAATTAAGTCACTTATGAATTTTTTAATGAAAAATAAAATAAAAATAAAGTTAAGTATTCATCAACAAATCTCTAAATTTATGGGAAGAAAAAACGCCGGAGGTAAGTTGTATTGTCATTTCTGAAACTAATTTGGTTGCCGAAATTTTGTCTAATTATAATGAAAGTTTAATTAATTTGGTGTAAAAAACTATTGTGGAATACCAAGTTATAATTTGGTGATCTAGCTATCATAAGAGATGTTCATTTTTCCAGCAGAGATCCACCCCGAGGCGGAGAACGGGGCCGAGGACGGGGAAAATTCCCCGTGGACTAATCGAAATCGGGATTCCCCGATCCCCGCCTCGTTTAATTTTTTTTTAAAATATTTTTTTTCTATACTTTACCTCTTTAATTTTCAAATAAAAATACATTTGTTGATGAAATTATCTATTCATATGAATATTTTTCCTTTAATAATTAACATTATAGTTTAAATTTATAGATATTTTTTAAGAAAATCTAATTATTTAAAAGTATTATCTAAAAATATATATATATAATGTAAAAAAGAAAAATTGAAAAAATCCCCACGGAGAATCCGACCCCGCCAAGGAATCCCTGCCCCGATCCCCGAAAAAAAATGGAAATTTTTCCAGGAGCGGAAATTAAATTAAGTGACGGAGACAGAGACGGGAAAAGCCATTCCCGGCCCCAGCCCTGCCCCTACCCCGTGGACATCTCTAACTATCATCTATTTCATAGGTCGTTCATTTCCCCTTCAGATTCAATTTGAGAATCCAAAAATTCAACAACAATGATAGCAACAATGAAGCCCGATCAATATCTAATTACTTGAGAAGAAATCGTTTAAAAAATTGATGCATTTTTAATAACCATCTCTCTCAAATCACTGTTCTAAGTTGTTTATTTCTTTCAAAAATCTCCTTCCGTGAAAAATGTCACCGTTCTATTTTTTTTTTTTTTTTAATGCTGAACAAAATCATCTTTTGTACTAAAAAAAACATCTTTTTTCTACATCTTTTAAGTTCAATAAAAACTCATAAAAATTAACAGTGAATTTAGATGCCTCCAAAGAGTTGATGACATGGTACCCAGGCCATTTAACTCTTTTAGAGATATCAGCTCGTGGACCTCTATTTTGATACTCGGCATAATATAAAAAAATCACATTATCGTACAACATATAATTATGTGAGAATTAATTATAGAAGTTTGGTTAACTTTTTTATGCTGAATATACGTGGAACAGAAACAACATATAATTTTTTGTTTGAGATAATGTCTGATTCAAGATCAAATTATGTAGCAAACTCACGTTCTTATTGAGTTCATTCATGTCCATGTAAGTACAAATACAATCTAACTCAAAAGAAAAATAATAACAATAATAAAGTATTGTCTAAAATTTAAGCTAAATCCAATCGAAACGGTACCCCTGTTTCAGGTAACCAATTGGCTCCATCAATAAAAAATTTAACAGTGAATTTAGAAGCCTCCAAAGAGTTGATGACATGGTACCCATGTTACGGAAGATCAAGATCGGCGCTGCTCAGACAATCCACTGACTCCCTGACTTCACCTACTCTCTGTCCATCTCTGTTCTTTCTTGTGTACAGCTCTAGTCTAAGAAGGAATGGCTTGTATTAATTAGGAATGGCTTGTCTTACTTTCATCTTTAGTCTCTCTGTTGCTCCCCTGTTTTCAGGAGCCTTTTTCCCTTTTTATTACTGCTGCTTCTCCAAGAGATAGCATTCAATTTGCAACACACTTGAGCATTCAATACAAAGAGATTTCACTCTCTCAAGTCTCTGCTTTTTCTTCTTTATTCATAGCCCAGTTTGCAATTTGGTATCAGAGCAATGTCTGATCCATCAGTGGAAAAAGGGAAAGCTGTTGCCTCAGCAACCGAAACTCCAACAGTCAAAGCAACTGCAAAATCTGAAATGAACTCTAAGGATGCCGAATCCAATGAAGGCATAATGGTGAGGCACAAGAACATTCCGATAGGATATCTGAACTGCTCCAGCCTGATGAGCCAGTTCTCTGCAATCAAGCTCGATCGAAGCAATTTTCTCATCTGGAAAAGCATAGTGATTCCGCTGTTGAAAAGTCACAAAATCGATGGACATCTTGATGACTCTACTCCAAGGCCTGAAAGAATGATTGTGATTCCCCCTTCTGAAGATGATCCTCAAGG
>JBBMKA010000002.1:6677967-6694075 GCA_037833695.1 Sechiopsis laciniata | reverse complement strand
ATTAATCAAATGGCTACTAGCTTTACCCTTGTTACCCCTCCAAAGATAGTTTCTGAAAAGTTTTTCAATCATGGAGGTAAATTTTGAAGGGGCTTTATAGAGAGACAAATAGTATATTGGAAGGTTGGACAAAGTAGCATTACTCTGATTGAAAGCTTCCAGAAGTTGATCCCAAAAGAGCATTACTCTGATTGAAAGCTTCCAGAAGTTGATCCCAAAATAATTTTGCAAATAGATGCTCCTGCATTCCTAGGCCATTTTGGTAAAGAGCACACCATTGTGGCAATAGGTTCATGTGAGGCAGCTTTCTTTGCAGCTTGTCATGGGCGTTGATGGCCTTCTAAGCAAGTTACTATAAGAAGAATTCGATTTTTTTTTTGGTATTTTCCTTCCCAGATGAGTTTAAAATGGGGATTAATGGGCACATCAGACTGCTGCATAAGATCTCTCATAAGGGACTTTGTGGAAAAAATACCTGTGGGATCCATTTTCCATAGAGCTGTATCATGCCTGTGGTTAAGGGAAACTGGGGCTAAGGCTTGAAGAAGAACTCTCAATCTCATCATCTTTCAAGTTTCTTCTCAAATTCATGATCCAGGAATGGGAAGAATTATCCCATTCATCCTTGATAGATTCCACCTTGTTTGCGATATTGAAGATCGAATCATCTAAAAAGAGGGGCATCCATTAACTTCCAATCCTTCCAAAAAGATATAGATTCCCCATTTCCCACCTTAAAAAGAATTCTATCATGAACCAGATGCCCATATTTCAGAATTGTGATGTACCCCTGGATAAGTCGTTTATACTAGGCGTAAGAAGAGGGGAGCTAGTGAGGTTGGTAGGTTATCTCTTTGATAAATTGGAGAGTAAGAAGCTCTTGAACTACTTGGTGTTTTGTTAATAAAATTGGCAGATTCTACTAATTTTGGTATTAGAGCAAAGTTCCAATCAAGCATGGCTGGGAAATTGGCCAATTGTGGCGGGAAAGGGTAGAGCATTGTGTTGATGGTCTTGTTTGGTTATCTCTTTGAGATATTAGCTCTTGAACTTCTTTGTGTTTTATGAATAAAATTGGCAGATTCTACGTAGTCATAGTACTTGTGTAAAAATACATAAAACATAACACCAACACTAGTAGGATTCAGTTTTTATGGAATAAAAAAAAAAATCATTATGAATGAAACATAAGTGAATTCTCCAAGCTCTTATAGTGAATACATCAAAGAACTCCAAAAGGACATGCTAGAGGAAAATAAGCCGATAAATAATCAAAATTAAATTGAGAATTATTAATACTATTCTTCTAGTTATTCTACGAGGTGTGGGGATTTTAAGTCGAGGTGTAAGCCCCTTATAATTCAACAAAGGCGTAAGACTCGAGGCTAAAAGATAGAGCCTCCCCAAGGTGTAAGCCTCAATAGCCTTTTAAAACATGGACTTGAACAAATAGGTTAATATGCTAATTTGATTTAATAATCCTACCATGCAATCCTGCTATTTTATTTTGTGTACAGCTAGTAACTGTAAAATTACGGGCATGATAGTGACATCCAGTCCATTTTTATAAATTGCAGGTTCAGAACTTACCGAGAATGTCAAATCTGGCATTCATGAATCAACAATTGAATAGTTTGGCTCAGAATGGGCAGCCAAACATGATGCAGAACTCTTTGCAACAACAACAGTGGCTGATGAAGCAAATGCCATCGATGTCTAGCCCTAGCTCACCTTCGTATCGTCTTCAACAGAGGCAGGCCCTTTTGCAGCAGCAACTGGCTTCCTCTGGTCAATTGCATCAAAACTCCATGTCCTTGAACCCTCAACAATTTTCTCAGCTTGTACAGCAACAGCCATCTGTGGGACATCAACAGCTGCATCAACAGCAACAACCACAGCCACAGCAACAGCAACCACAACAACAACAGCTACAACAGCAGCCGCTTCATCAACAACAGACACTACTTCAACAGCCATCACCACAGCAATCTCTGCAACCTTTATTGCATCAGCATCAGCAGCATTCTCCTAGGATAGCTGGAATTGCAGGCCAGAAGTCTCTCAGTTTGACTGGATCACATCCAGATGCCACAGCATCTAGCGCTAGTACACCCGGAGGAAGTTCAAGCCAAGGGACAGAAGCTGCCACTCAAGTCCTCGGGAAGAGAAAGATACAAGATCTGGTTTCACAGGTCCTGCCTATGATTTTTCATATTTCTTATCAACTCTATCTTTCTTATGCACTTTAAAAAAAAGAAAAGATTGTTCCACTTTAGTTGAACTTTAAATGTCTGCAGATAGATCCACTTGGGAAGCTGGAACCTGAAGTTGAAGATCTTCTCTTGGAGATTGCCGATGATTTTATTGATTCGGTGAGACCTCCTAGCTCTACTACATTTTTCCCGTACTTTGTTGTACATTTCCACCCAAATGCTTATCCTTTTAGGATTCTATGTCTGGGATTTTTCCGTTTTAATATGTGATCATCAGTCATCTGTAGAGGGACCGTGATATATACACTCTTTTGAACTGATCAGTCTATTCCCTTGTCAGTTATCTGTTTAATAGAAATATACTACGATACTCTTCTGTGGTTATTGTTCTCCCTTCTTTCTCACCCACAAAGGCGAAAACCTGTAGATCTCTCATGTTCTTATTGTAAGCTATTTTCTTATTGTTGTGCCATACGCTACTATTTTCATCTTACAAAGAAATCAAGCGAAGTGGTGTTAGGGTCCTTTTGGTGGACGATTTTCGTAATTGTGTGGATTAATTATTATGTTTCTTCTATTGCAATATTATTTAGATATCAGTATCTAGTAATTCATGACAATTTATGGCTTACTGATTAGCTATTATCATCTAAGCGTGATTGAATGATCTATCATTTGCAAACTGAGAAATGTTTTATTGAATACAGGTTACCACATTTTCTTGCAATCTGGCAAAACATCGAAAATCTTCAACGTTGGAATCCAAAGATTTATTGCTACACTTAGGTGTGTACTATTTCCCTCGCACCTTCTTTTGACTTGTTTTCTATGATTGTTGTTGAACCATATTAAATCTCCAAGTCATGTTTCAACATGGTATTAGAGCAGCCGTTTCATCCTCAATTAATACTGATTTTCACTCGATGGACATTTTCAAATTTTCAAGTTCATAAGTGAAGAAAGTATTGGTTGATATAATTAAATTTATCCCAACCCATCCACTTAAGCTGTTTGGTTAATTGGGGATTTAACATGATTCAACTAGCAGCACATGGGATAGCTACTTTTTCTGATGTAAATTTTTTTATTTTTGGGAGTATCAATTATTTCATATGAGTTGAACTAAAAAAAAAAGAAGATATGATAGTTATGGGGAAATGGAAAAAGTATGAAAGTGAATTTACTGATTGGTACAGTGAAGAAATGTTCAGATATTCTGTTCTATATGCAAGCAGGAAAGGGGAGGTCTCAAAGGGAAAATACATACATACATATATATGTGGGGAAATGTTAACTTATGTGAGGATTATCATGTGTATGGTCTAGGCTGTCTTTTAATTTTACATTTACCTTTGGTTTAAACTTGAACCCCCTCTCTTGCATAATAAATTTAGTAGAACTCAGTACTCTGGCGAATGAAATATGTTATTTGTAGTGAACGTCTTAGAGCAAAAGATATCACTTCGTCAATATTTACTAGCCATAACATTGTTATTTAATTGTTTATAAATCATGATTCATAATTGGCTCAAACTCGATAGTCCAAGATTTTATTATTAGCGATGATTCAACCTAAAGTTCACTAGACTATCAGTTTCTAGTTTCATATAGTTTGTAGTAATTGTATTGATTATATAGTTATCAGACAAAAACTTTAACAATTTTTGTATGAACCTTTCCATCAATATTTGTATATTCTTTTGTTACTTGAAAAAAAGAAATGAAAAGATAAAAGGCAAAACTTTAACAATCATAAATTGTGGATAACGTGCAGAGAAGAATTGGAAGCTGAACGTTCCTGGGTATTCTACCGATGAGTGCAAGAACCACAACAGAAATGTAAGAAAATTATCTTGCCTTGTTAAAATAAGCTTTCTGCTTAATTTAATTTCCTAGAATTCTTTTTTGTTTAACCATATGGTGTTTATACATTGTAGTTATCATCAAGTGATGTCCACAAGAAACGTCTAGACATGGTAAGTTTAGACTTATCTGTAGCTATAATCACGTGATTCATTTCTTCTTTTATCACATGTCTCGAATTTTCTCTTATTCATCAGATACGCATATTAAAGGAAGCCTCCCGTGTCGAAACAAACATAAACAGCCCTAAAGAGATGGTCCGACAAGGGGTTGGAATACCCATTGGAACCAACAGTCTATCAAGGCCTTCAACAAGTTCAGAACAGCTGTTATCACAGACAACTGGTTCGGAGCTGCTGCAACAAATGACTCGGTTTTGATGTGTATTAACTATGTTTGAAACTAATGCGGGTAGATCTCGACTACTTGGTGAATAACCCCCGGTGTCAGTTCTCAGGGATGCAACGATAAAACTAGATTTGGAGGATGCCATTTCAGAGGAAACCTGGACTTACTGTGTGGAGTGTGATGGTTCGCAGCGACACGACTTTCAAGAGCATTTTTTTAGGCTGTATAATATGAAGATCTGGAAACATTGGCATAATGTTAATTGTACAAAATATTTCAGTCATATTAGTATAGGCCAAGTTATTGTTGTCTACCATGGAGGATATTTTTAATTTATGATTGATAGCAGTCTGTACAATCTCAAATGTGTCTGAAGTTTGTTGAGGATGATAGCACAATTATTACAAATGTCAAATGGAATAGAATATATTATTTTACAGCCCTTCTCCATTCCCCTTTTAACTGTTTTCTAAGGTTAGATTGGAGTAATGTTAACTTCAGATGGGGAAAAAGGCATACTTGAATGGTGATAATGCAGATAACTTGAAGGCCATGACAGAGATTCTTCTAGGCCACAAAGCCATTCATTGTGAGCATGTGATACAGAGAGACTTGATGGAACCTCTTCATCTGGACTTTAGCTAATCTAGAAATTGGCATTTTATGCAGATTTTTTACTTCCCATGTGCAGTTGGTCCACTCCACTTTTAATATAATCCTTTGTGCTAATCTTTAATGGTAAGCACATTTTTGCTAATTAATCCAACAATCTTTGCTTCATCTCACTCTTTAACATGGTTCGAATTGGTTGAGTTGGGGTTTTTCTGGATGAACTTTCTGAATTGGTCAATTCACCAATCCGTCCGACCTATGTATTAGAGCTATCTAACCCAATTTATATGTTTTTGAGTTGAGTGGAAAGTTAGAGGTTATCGAGTTGTGTTTATCTTTCATCTATAAGGTCCAAGCCTTGCTCATAAATATGTAAGAAAAGAAAAAAGAAAAGAAAGAACTAAGAAAGAAAAGAAATATACATGATCCTAGACTCCAATCAGGTTGCATACCTTTTTTTTTTTTAGATTATAATAATTGGAGGTGGAGAATTCTAGCCCAAGACCTCTTAGTCATTAAGAATACACTAATGCCGTTGAACAACTGCTATTGTTAATGCATACCCCTCCCTATCAATATGCTAAGGATAATTGGAGGTAGAGGATTCCAACTCAAGACCTCTTAGTCTTGTTAATTAATTTTACACAATATTATTCTTAATTTAGGTTGAGTTGGATTGAACCGAGTAAAATATTGGCCAATTTGAGAACCGACCCAAATTGCTAGGATTTGCCAGCTTTGACACTCCTAATTATGCGTACAAGATGGGCAGAAGAATTGTGTAATCATTTAGTCATAAAGTGCAATAAAGAGAAGTTGTGTTTCTTTCTGTGGAAATCTGATCTTAATTGACAGCCACATGCATGAGAAAATCAGATACTGTGGCTCTCATTCATTCCTCATCAATCTTCCTATCCAAGTGCAAGTTGCAAGCAATGAGTACAAACACTATACATACTCCATGAAACTCATCAACAAATACACCATTTCCCAAAAACGAGCATTGAAAACTTGAAACTCCAAAAAATGTTTCACTTACTATTCATCATTTCCCTCCTTTTCTCCCTTTCAAATGCAGCTGACTTCTGTGTTGCTGATCTAAAAGGTCCACAAGGCCCAGCAGGCTACTCCTGCAAAAGCGCCGTGACTGCAGACGACTTCGTGTATTCGGGCTTACGTGGTGTTGGAAACATAACAGCTCTAATCAAAGCTGCCGTCACCCCGGCATTCGTGGAGCAGTATCCAGGCTTGAATGGCCTCGGTCTCTCCGCTGCTCGGTTAGACTTACATCCAGGTGGTGTTATACCACTTCACACACACCCCGGAGCTTCAGAATTGCTTATTGTCACACAGGGTGTCATTCAGGCTGGTTTTATCTCTTCTGCTAATGCTGTCTTTGTGAAGACTCTCAAAAAGGGAGACCTCATGATATTCCCACAAGGCTTGCTGCATTTTCAGATTAATGCCGGTGGTGTAACCGCTGTCGGTTACCCTGTATTCAGCAGCCCAAGCCCCGGTCTTCAAATCACTGACTTTGCTCTGTTTGCCAACGACTTGAGTACCGACTTGGTGTCGAAGACCACCTTCCTCGACTCGGCTCTCATAAAAAAGTTTAAGGCTATTCTTGGTGGTAGTGGTTAAAAATGAGTCATTCGGCTTTTCCAAGTAACATTATGGATTGATGCTCTTTTTTCCATTGCTATTTGTTTATTGATGTCATTTAAAGTCGTTGACTTGTGGTCTCCCCTTTCCCCCTCCCAAACAATTCTAGTGTGTATTCATGTCCTTGATTTGCTTGAAAGAAGATAAGAAAATAGTATTCAGTTTTTTTCACTTCAATAATTAAATTTATTGTCAACTATATGGTATTTTGTATAACCTCAAAAAGTTTACAGGTTCGAATTCTCCTCCTCAAATGTTATTAAATAAAAGAATAAATAAAAATGACTAAATGGCATCAAAGGTTGATGGCTAAGATGTTGAACTAAAATTTAGTTTGATATCTTGGACTCAAGTTCGACTCCTAGTCTACATAAAAAAAAAAAAAAAGAATAGTTAAAAAATGTGTCTTTAGAATTAAGACGGCAGAAACACATCATACCAAATGGAATTAGTTTTGAAGTATTACCAGTAAAGATGGAAAAGAATCTTTGAAAGGCAGAATGTTTGAAATCTTGTCAAAAACCATAAATACTCGAGTAACTTTATTTATTTTTAATTCAATAATAATTGGAGTGGAGGATTCCAACCCATGATTTCTTGATCACGCGCAAGCATTATGCAAAAGATAAGGGGATAGAAAGTTTATGGATAAATTTAGTAGTTGATAAGGATGACACAAGAATGAAAGAAACCGATGAACTAAAGTGATTAGATCCAAGTTGAAGTCAACTTTAGTTTCTGGAACATCCAATTGGAAATAAAATAAGATTAAGAAAACAATTTTTTTCAGGATTTAAGGCGTACAAGGTGGAGTTGGGAGAGGTCTTTCATTTTTCAACGACAAAAAACAAAACCTTTAAGCTTCTCACCCCAACGGCGCTAAGAATAAGAGCTGTAGCAAACAAAGACTTAGAATGTTTTAGAGGAAAAAAGAAAAAAAGATAGCTGTCTCTTGACAATCCAAATGAAACGCGCCAACAAAAGTAGTAGCTCAATGGTATTAGTGTACATCCAATGATCAAAGGGTCATGGTTTCGAATCCCTCTACCCCAATTGTTGTAAATCTCAAAAAAAGAAAGAAAAAAATAATCCAAATGAAAGGCTAAAAGTTTGAAAGAATGAGTTATATAACCCAACCCAGGGTGAGGAAGAGACAATACCAAACTTTTTTTATATTGAGTATTAAAAAAAGTGAAGCAAACATCAAATCCTCCAAAAGAACAGCAGAAATAGCTTAGAAAACACCCCACCATTGTCTGTTTATGGAGGCTGCAAGTGACCCATTGGCATTATTTTATGAAAACATTATTGGCTCTGTCCTCCTAATCCCAATTATTAAACTCTAAAGCCAGCAACCCTTAAAGGGTTAAACTCTTATCTTCCCCATCAAAAGCGTCTCTTCTCTTTCTCTTTTTTGCCCTTTTATCTGAAACATTTTTATCACAAGCAAAAATGAGCATTGAAGAAGCAGAGGCAAGCAACCCTTCAGATCACATATTGGTGGATTCAGTTCCTTTGTTTTCCCCATCATGCTTGGATGAAACTTTCAACTCTAGCTCTATGAATTGCTATGAATGGTGGGTGGATGAGAGCCAAGATCTGATTAATGGCTGTTTAAGCACTGTCACTACTTCCCACCACTTGATGCAATCTGATTTTACCAAGAAGAGGAAAGCTCCATGTGATAAAGTTCACACAAAAAATGGTCATAAAGGCAATACAGTTGTTGAAGGAGTGACTGTGATAAAGAGGGCAGTGGGGAACAAGAAAAGTTCATCAAAATCCATAGGGAATAACTCTAATAATGAAGGAAGGTGGGCAGAGCAATTGCTAAATCCTTGTGCTAATGCTATCTTTAAAGGGGATGCAACAAGAGTACATCATCTACTTTGTGTTCTTCGAGAGCTCGCCTCGCCCACCGGTGATGCCAACCACCGGCTTGCCGCCCATGGTCTCCGATCTTTGGCTCATTATCTGTCCTCCAATCCTTCTTCTTCTTCCACAGTTCCGCCAGTTACTTTTGCTTCGACCGATCCTCGATTCTTCCAGAGGTCATTGATCAAACTCCACGAGGTGAGTCCATGGTTTGCTTTTCCTAATAACATTGCAAATTCTTCAATCCTCCACATTCTCTCTGAAGAACCTAATCGCTCGAGAAATCTTCACATTCTTGATATTGGGGTTTCTCATGGTGTGCAATGGCCGACACTGCTCGAAGCCTTGACTCGTCGTTCTGGTGGCCCTCCCCCGTTAATTCGTCTTACTGTTATCGCTCCAACCGTCGAACATGACCAAAATAAGCACACGTCGTTTTCGGTTGGTCCACCAGGAGACAATATCTCCTCTCGACTTCTAAGTTTTGCCAAATCCTTGAACATCAATCTACAGATCAACCGCTTCGAGAATCACTCGCTACAAAGTTTAAATTCACAAGTAATTGGCAAGCTTCAGGATGAAATCCTAATCGTTTGCGCACAGTTCAGACTCCACCAGTTGAAGCACTATGCTCCAGACGAAAGATTCGAGTTCTTACGAAACCTAAGAAAAATGGAGCCAAAGGCAGTGATTCTAAGTGAAAACAACATGGCATGTAGCTGCAGCAACTGCGGAAATTTCGACACTGGATTCACACGACGAGTTGAATACCTATGGAAATTCCTAGATTCAACAAGTTCTGCATTCAAGGGGCGAGAGAGCGACGAAAGGAAAGTGATGGAAGGCGAAGCCGCAAAGGCCCTCACGAATCAAGGAGAAATGAATGAGGAAAAGGAAAAATGGTGCGAAAGAATGAGAAATGCGGGTTTTGCAAGAAAATTCTTCGCGGAAGACACCATTGATACAGCACGAGCTTCAATGAGAAGGTATGATAACAACTGGGAGATGAGAGTTGAAGAGAAAGATGGATGCATAGGGCTATGGTGGAAAGGGCAACCAGTTTCATTTTGTTCGTTTTGGAAGTTGGGGATGAAATCCAATGGCGGTTAAAACAGTTTGAGGATTTCAATAATTTGAGTTCAAATCCTGTTTGGAAAGAAAGAAAGACACTGTGGCTTTGTGTTGGAATTCGAGTGTTTGATTTTGAATCCTTCTGCAACTTCCATTTCATCTCTTTGATTTTGAGTTTTTGTTTCTTTTAAATGCATAAAAACTGTAGTAGAAATGTCAAATGAGCAAACAAATAAGTCAAAGGTATCCAAATACTAGCCAAAATGAGCATAGCTCAACTAACTTTTTGTACTAACGAACTCAAAGTTAGAGATTTGATCTCTCACTCAGCATATTGTCAAGAAAAAGAATTAAACGAAAATAATAAAGTATGAACTATATTGCAACTTCAAGAAAGAATTTACCATATTATAGTCATTAGAGAGGGCTAAAACACTCCCAATCAATCTACCCAGGAAAGATCTACCTAAAATATGATCTAACTTCTACAAATCATTACTCTATTATTAATAATAGAACTTCTCTATCTAATTCTCATAATACCCTTGGCCTCTATTTCGAAAATGCCCCTAAACAGGTCTCTTATGTGTATGGCGCTAGGGGTGCTAGCAAAGCAGTTCTAACTTCTAAGTTGGGTTTGACGAAAATCAGATATATTCATGTATCGGTTTAAGAAAAAAGCAAAATTCAACATTGAATTCAACCTTTTTTGAGTTTTGGGCAACCAAATCAAACTTACTGTTTTTTTCAGCTACAGATTCACATCTGTGAAAGACCGGAACGTTAAACACATCCTCATCAAGCAAACAGAGAACGTTTTTTTAGTTCTAACATGTGTAAAAACGAATCAAACATTGGATATTATGGCAGAAAGTGTGTTTAAACAACACATCTTTGAGTTTACGAGACTTTTATCCGATCCTTTCCATCGTTTGCTGCTGAACTACAAGTCCCCGCCCAGAAAACTCGGAGATGCAATAAGCAAGTTACAGTATTGAGGTTTCTTTTCTAATCACATATCAGCAAGTTAGTCACAGTATAAAAGAGTACATTATCTGGTATTTACAAGAGCAATCACCTCAAATCTGGCTTAGGAAATTCTTAAAAACCAGCTCTATAATCAGAATAACAAAAGTAAGGATAAGTAATTGAAATAAGATCTTCAAACAAACTCCAGATCTGCCCCTGGAATCATTTGCATAGAAACAAAATCTAATATAGTATCAGCAAAAAGGGTAGCCGAGATGCATATGACGCCAATATAGATGTACTAGAACCTCAAAAGATAATTTGTTTCTCCTCATGAATCATATATCCGCACAGAAGTACGAATCTGCTGGCGACAGACGGGACACTTGGGAGCAGATTCGCGTTCGACTGACATGGCACAACGTCCACAGCAAACGAAATGACCACATGGAATGAAAGCAGATCGTCTTCTCCTCATCAGACAGACCACACACACCTGTCCATCTGGAATATTTGATAAGTCTTCATCTGGAATGGATTCTACCTCATCGTCTGATGCGGTTCCAACATCACCATAAATCGGAACATTATCGCTTGAATCCAGTTGTAATAGGGTGGAACCATTCCCTGAATCCTGTAACCGTCTCTGTTGTCTCCACTGTTTCCATCTATTCCAATTTCTAAAGAGGATGGATACCAATCAGTTCAAACATTCATCAAATTTTTACTATGTATTATTCAAGGAAAGAAGTAAAGCAACCAGACAAGAAAATCAGTGCCAAAAAAAGAGAGAAAGATTAGGAATCATTTATACTCATCTACTTCATCCTTTACCCTACCACTACATCTCCATTAAACAAAAAGAGTGCAAAGAAAAATAAACATTTCATAGAAGGTATATATTCCGAGCGCATTGCTTTGCCTACAACATTAAGATACATTGCAAAACGTTCCAAGAAAATGAAGTAGAAGGAAGAAAGAAAATATACCTTACAACTGAATAGCCAAGAATGCCAACTGACAACGAACCAAGGACAACACTACTCCAGAACAGAAACTTCGTTTTGAAAACAAGATCTAAAATCATCTGATCCTTAGTCATTTCAGACCTGCAAAAAAGTACATCATCGTAATCTCCATTATTCCAATGAAGATTATCTACAAGGACAAACAGGAAATTTTTTTGTTTAATTAGACACTCTTCCCCATATTCAATGAAGCAGAAATTGAACTACATGCCATTATGCACGGCATCAGTTTTATTACATAAAGAAAAGTCAATGAGTTATAACTGGATGGATGGGGGAGAGACTAGCTATTTTCTTGCATCACTGACGAGATAATATGTGTTGACTCGCTTAGGTATAAACCGAAATCCACATTTCAACTGGAAATGAGAGCACTTAAGAGAGAGTTTTGGGTCATGTACAACAAATTCACACAAATCCATTTAGCTCCAACGGATAAATAAAACTTTCTTTTTTAAGCTCTCCTTAGAGGTTTGAACCTAGAACCTAGTTGAAATCCCATCCACTTCAAACCCAAATCAATGGGGCTCATAATTGGTAGATAGAATACAATTATTTTCAATTTTATGTGGATGTGTCAAGATAAAAAATAAATGATATGAATCTATGATTTATCTTTATAAATAACATTACATAATCTTGACCTTCTCGACTTTAATTCAACTTCAAAATGTATAAACTTACAGGAAATGAGGAAAATCCTTGCATGACTTTATCTCTGGAACTCCATTTCTAAAACTGCATATGCCAACAGCACTGATGTCTTTTCCTAATTGAAGTATTTTCTCCTCATTAAGCAGCCCAACCTTTAAAAGTATAACATGATAAAGAATTTTTAGCTAAAATACATTTAAAAGGAGTTGATCAAGTTCAATATAGATCGCCTAACTCACAGGGTACTCATGACCAAAAAGTGCTTGAAGGAAAGTATATGGAGTAGCACAAACGGGCTGCAGTTGATGATACACAGTTGTAAGAGGCAAAGGATGTCTTGAGCTATCCATGTTAACAACAACAAAATCAGAATATGGTGAATAACCCTCAACAAGGACAAAAGGAACCTGCAAAGAATTTCTCAAATATCAGCACCACATAAGACTTCAGGTGCAAACTACACTGAACTCTGGTACAATCAAAAGTGGAATATAGTTCCCTGCTGCTCAATCAGATATCAAAAATATATATTTTACCTTCACAAATCACCATCCATAGCTAGGGTCGGAGCACACAGGCCATACATCCATCTCATATTAAGTTGATTTAGTTTTTATAGACAATAAGTTAGGTACCATAAATTCCTTTTTCTTGACACTAATGGGTATGTCTTCAAGCCTACTCTGTTTAAACCCATTTATTAAGAGGTTGCACTTACAAACCTAATTGTGCACACCATGAAAAAAAAGCCAATAGAGAATCACATGAAAACGACTAACAGAATGGCCCCATGCTCAAGAGATGCCACACAGAAAATCATTCAACAACAATTTGATCTTTATTCACAGAAAGAATCACAAAGTTCCATTTCATTCATGCTGAAAAGGCACATGGCTAAACTAAATACAAAGATATTTTGTTAGTAAATGTAGCAAAAAGAGTGAATCAATCATAGTAATAAAAAAGAGAAGCCATGACTTTACCGTTCTACATGATGTTGACTCTTTCTTTCTAAAGGTTCTTCCAAAAATTGCACGAACATCAGAAGTCCATCCAAAAAAGCCTTTCCATTCGTGGTAAATGCACTAAACAATGCCACAATTTACAAGAAAAAAAATCTTTAGTTTATAGAACTGGATATTATATACAGTATACACACATGACACATTCACAACACAGAATAACAAAGGGGAACAAAAGCAGCACTGGCAAAGCCAATGAGGTTATGATAGTTGAGCTAGGCAAAAGAGAATTTCATTTTCACGAGACTTTCCTGTTGATTATAGAGTTCATGATTTCCCATACATTTAATCCCCACTATAACAAGGGGTGGTGTGGTGGTTCGAAGCTTCGAGTTTGAAGGTACTTCTCTCCTCAAGGTTTCAAGTTCGAGACTCACCTGTGATGTTAAATTGTAGACACCTTTTGTATCTCCATTCCTTCGATGTCTCCCAGTACTTGGCATAGGGATGGACGTGGCGGGAGATAGTGGAGTGAAGCTCCAAATTTCCAGTTTCCAAAAAAAAAAAAAAAAACCACATTGTAGTGATATATTATTTTATTTTTTTGAAACCAGGAAATAGGAGCTACGCTCCACTATAGCTGGGGTAACCATGCCCGTCCCTAAGGTAGGCACCGGGAGACGTTGAAAGAATGGAGACAGTGGAGGTGTCTAAAAAGTAATGTCAAGGTGAGTTCTGCCTCCTGAACAAGGACATACACTAGAGACTTTGTAATAGGTTAAAAATTTAACGATACACAAGTTATTGATTAATTGGTTAAACTTGAATGGCTATTGTAGTGGTGCTATCAAATTACTCGAATAATGTCACAACACACTGCAATTGTAACATACTAACACACTGAATATTAAATTGCGTAGGGACGGGCGTGGTTATGTAGGCATAGTGGAGCGAAGCTCCGATTTCCTGGTTTCAAAAACAAATTTAAATCACGGAATCATCTACTAAACTACATAGCTCAGTTTTTCACACATCCTCCTCCAAAAAAACATCTCAACAGAAATTACAAAGGAAAGTTACCATTTGTGTACGCTGGATAATCACGGCTCTATCTCCGGACTCTTGAGAAACCAATACGTTCGGCTGTAAGCTCTTCCAATCACCGTCCACAGACGACCTGGCCTCGACGATGCCACGGACTACAACAAGCTTTCGATCGGACTCGGATTGTCCCGAATCTCCATCGGAAATGATATGGCGAAGATCAGAGACGCTAACATAAGGAGCTTTACGGAGGTCGTTGAGAGAGGAGCAAGAAGCAGTGAGTTTGAGGACGGTGCGAACGGCAGCATAAGCTAGGGCTGCGCCCAAGACGGCTCCATCAAACGATAGAGCAAACTGGGAGAGTAGAGAGATCAGAGCTTGCTCCGATGAGGGCATGACTGAATTCGGCGTCTCTGTGGCGGTCACAACATTTCCCTCCTTCAATGCCTAGAATCGCCACGGCGGCGGCTACGGCGGCGATTTTCCGGCGGGAGATAACACAAGCCAATACGGAAGAGAACTGCCGCAATTGGGAAAGAGGTAGTGGGGTGAATTTTTGTTCAAGCAATCCGCTGTGTGGCCGGTTATATTCTATATCAATTTTCGATCTACAAATTTCCTATCAAAAATTAGAAATTAAAAATAAAAAAGGTTAAAATTGTTATAACCTAAATGAAGAACAACAAAGAAAGAATAAGAAGCAAAGGAGAGTTCTATTAAATTGATGCGTAAAACACATCTATTCATAACTCTTAGGGCCAAATACCTTAGGCTAGGGGTAATTTCGATTTGATTTTTGTCGGTCTTGTATCAAATCGACAATCGAATCGATATTTTCGGTTTTCAAAAAATGGATCTGATCCAATGTCCAATAAAGTATAAAAATCATGTATTCCAATATGAAAGTGATTTGCTTTCAATGATTTTCATTAGTTTACTTTGTCAATAAATGAGAAGGATCTATACATTAACAAGTTCGGTCTTTACATCTGATTTTCTTTCGTATAATTAGTTTCAAATAGATAATGACAATTAGTATAAAAAAAAAAAGTAAAGTTTGAGAAACTTATTTAAAAAATATATTGACATTTGAAGAATAAAAAAGCATTTATTATAAAAGATTGATCCTTAAGACTTTAAGAAATCTTCTAAAAAATGAAATGAAGATGACTTTATATAACTTTTTGATAATATATATATTTCGGTTTGGTTCGTTTTTATGAGTTTTTTAAAACGAAAACCGAAATCGATCCAATATTTTCGGTTTTTTCAAATTACAAACCGATATGTCCTGTTTTTTCAGTTTTGTGTTGCACCCCTAACTTAGGGTAATTTAGATAACTGTAATCCTTAAATATTTAGAATTATAGATACTTGAAATATTAGATGTTCGATATTTTTAGATAGTCATAATTAAAATAATAAAAAAAATTTACAGGTATCTGACAATATTTAGATAAATACATTTATTTTATAGATTTTGTTTATAAAAATATCCTAAATACCTTTATAACTTATTCATATAACTTAACACATTCATTTATATAAGTAAAACTTATATATTTAGGAATGCTGGTCAGGGTCAATTTGGGAATGCTTGTCAGGGTCAATTTGGGAATGCTGGTCAAGGCCAATTTGGGAATGCTGGTCAAGTGGAATTTAATTTTAATTGGGGATGAAATGACTCGAGGTTCGAACTCAAGACTTCCTACTCTGATACCATGTTGAACGATGGAAATTCAAATTCTCTAAATTCTTCATTTAATAATGAACCCAACAATGGGTATAAATAGAGTACAAGAGATGA
>JBBMKA010000002.1:6660077-6673299 GCA_037833695.1 Sechiopsis laciniata | reverse complement strand
GGGGAGAGAGAAAAGAAGGCTTGAGGAGAGAGAAAACCTTTTTCATCCATTTTAACGGATGATTAACCCCAATTTAATCCTAGGGACCAATCTTGAGTTTTTTCCAAAGTTGGAGGACTAAAATTGGACAATTGAAACTTGAGGGACCTAAATGGAACAATCATAATACTTGAAGGACTAAAATGGTATTTTAACCAAATATTTATTGGGCATGTGAAAGCACATGTAAACTAAAGAGGCTTAGATGGAGAGATATGTATGGTATCTTATAGAGAGATGATGATCCTATTCATGGATTTTCACTTCCCTTACTATCTTCTCTCCTATTAGATTGAGTGTTTAACCATGCGTTTCTTTTTTGTGAGGATCTTCTAGAGTTGGCTTCATAGTTCCAACCAACTAGAGGTGGTTCATTTGTAGAGTAAATGTTTTTGGACAATTGAGCTGTGAATAGGACTTAATGATAGAATCATTTGAGTAAATATGGCAATAATTGATCTATGACTTTTTTTTTACCCACGAGTGTCTGGGCAGTATATGTACATTTCAATTATTCTCACAAAAAATACAACCTTACCTTATAACATTTGAATCTTACCTTATAACATTTGAATGTTACTGTAGGAAGTTATTTTATAAATAGGTGACTATTATAAATTGAATCCATAATCTCTTGAATCTTCAAGATCCTCTTTGACTATTAGATCAACCCATATTAATCACGGCAGCGATAGAAGTAGAACGAAATCACCATCATATTAACTAGAAATATCAATTGTGCATATGAAAGCACATGTAATCTAAAGTGGCTTAGATGGAGAGATATGTCTAGTATCTTATAGAGAGATGATGATCCTATTCATGGATTTCCTTACCATCTTTTCTCCTATTAGAGAAAGTGTTTAACCATGTGTTTCCTTTTTGTCAGGATCTTCTAGAGTTGGCCAGAAACAGGAATAAAATTCCATTGCCGAGGTCGATTGGCCAACCTGGCATCGCCCTTCCACCTGATCAAGACACGTTGCTCAGCCCCAACTATCAATTGGCTATCCCAAGGAAGCAACCTGTCGAAACTATGGAGGAAACGGAGGAGGACGAAGGCGTAGACCCGGTTCCATCTCAAGAACCCAGCACAGAACTTCCTCAACATACTCCACAGAGAGTATCTTTCCCCTTGGCAAAACGTCCAAAACTAACATAGTTGTTTATTTCTTTTTCTTTTTGGAAATCGGGAAATGGAAGCTTCACTTCATTGTACTCGGGGGAAATTGAGAAATAGGAGCTTCGCTCCACTGTACTCGGAGTAAGCACGTCGGTAGTAGTTGCTTATTTCTTCTTTGTTTCAAACTTTCCTCTCCCAACTAAAAAATTGATTTGAAACTTCATTTACATTCATTTGAAGTTGGGGGAAGTACTGTTGGTTATTGTCATCTGAACATAGTAATGATTGATGAACCAGATTTATTGTATAATTCAAGCATTGTTACTATTTACTTCAAGAATTCAGTGGTTCTCTTTCCATTATGGGTCAATTTGAAAGAAGTCTAAATCAATAGAATGTGGATATCTATTTCCAACTTTCATGGAGAAATTCACAACACAGGTCCAAAAGTTCTGTCCAAATCATAACAAGCCAACACATCACAGAACTTTCTTTTTCAAAGATATAATAGAAGATTAAAATAAAATAAAAAAAACTGGTTATGAAATTGAAATTCTATAATTCAAGAATGAACTCCAAACAAGAGTACTTCTAGTTTTGATTTTGAACTGTGTTGAATTTTAGTTAGTTATCTATTTTTTGGTGACAGAACTATTGAGTTGTTCTGTACAAAGACAGCTATATACAGAATAAATTGGTAATCGTTACTAAATGTATATCTATCATAGACAAACTAAGGTATGGTTAGCTCCAGAAACCGACGGTGTTAGGAGCAATGGGGGACGGTCCGGGGTTCGATACCGTGATCCCACGGTTGTACATTCGCTGGATTTCTTCCCTGCACTCTGTCAATGACTTATCTGGTACGGCGGGGGTTAGCTCCACCACATCACCCATCTTCAGCTTGCATTTCGGATCGTTCACTGGCTCGTGGTTTACCCTCGGTCTCGAGTCTTCTTTCGCAGGGAAGCCATGGGAGGTCCATTTTGATCGCCCACTTCTTTCCATTAAATCCATGATAGTTGAATTTGCAGGAAACTCTTGTACTGACATCTGCAGTATTAAGTACATTGTCATGATTAGACAACATCGCTTAACCGAATTCAATAATCTATAATTCATACACATGAAAACAGTTCAAATACCTTGTCATTCTCAATCGTTACGATGAATACTGGTCCATCTTGTCCGTCGCATTGAGTTTTGTATGAATATGGGCAGCCTTCAGAATGGGAAGGGAATTTGCAGGGTGGTTTGATTGAATCGGCAGAGCCAACCGACGATCCATCTTTGCTCATAGCCAAACACTGCCAAGTGACGACCCATCGAACCCATTCGACCATCTGAACAACGAATGGAGAGTATTCACAGTCGCCTTCCTTATATCTCCAATGAGCTGC
Organism: Sechiopsis laciniata; assembly: GCA_037833695.1. NCBI lineage: Eukaryota > Viridiplantae > Streptophyta > Magnoliopsida > Cucurbitales > Cucurbitaceae > Sechiopsis > Sechiopsis laciniata. Next base: position 6,670,737 of record JBBMKA010000002.1, on the reverse strand, counting down.
AATCCCAAACTCTGCTTGCAAATGCATCTCTTTTGTCCTGATTTGAACTTCAAGGGGCGCCATGTCTTCACCCACCACAACCGTATGCAGAGATCGATACCTACAAATTATCGAGTCGAGTTAGACATGGAGGAGAAAAAGATATAACAAAGGAGCCATTTCGAGCCACAACATACCCGTTGAACTTTGGTCGACTAATATAATCTTTGCACCGTCCCGGCACTTCGGACCACAATTGGTGAACTACTCTCAAAGCTCTCTGGCAGTCTTCTTCATTTTTAACAATAAGACGCAATCCGTGAATGTCATGGATTTCGTCCATTGTCAACTTCTTTCTGTAAAAAAGAAAGAAAATGTACACATTTTAATGAGCTATCACTGTGTAAGATTCGCTTCAGAATTCCTATCAAGGAAAAACAAGCTCTTTAACCTAAAGTTTTGAAAAACTAAAAGCTCTAAGGCAAACTAAGCGCAATAATCTACTCGGGCTTAGGCGCAATGCGCAAAAAAAGATGCAGGCTTATTGTGCATAGCACTACAGGTAAGGTATGAAGAATATTAATTGGAGTGTGAATATTAAAAAAATTACTCTTAACACTAGTAAATGTTATTTTTTCAACTAATAAAGAACAAATAAAACTAAACAAAAGGATTTTTGCGTTAAGGGTTAGTTAAGCTTAATTTTGTGCATCTAGAGCAAAATTTTTACACGAGTCTTGCCTATTCAAGGCAAGACGCTCAAGGCGATAGACTGCCTTGAGTCTGGCTGCGCCTGCGCCAGGCCAGATAAACATATTTAGGATTTGGGTCCACCATAAAATTACTTATTTCTTAAGCAGAAAACTGAAGTATTCTATATAATCAGCAATATACAACCAACCAATTCATTTCATAATCAGTTAAATAAAATATGTACTGTTTTCTAGAATGAAAGAAAAAAACAGAGTATTTGCATATAAGAACTTGAAATAGAGAGTAGACAAAGGAAACATACTTCAACATTTTTATGTATATGCTGTATAAGCTCTTGTTGCGTCCATATAACACATCGTAAGAAATCCCTTCGTTCTTCAGAGCTTGATCTAGTTTCTCAATTGAAGAAGCTATCATTGCTGAATCGAACGAAACCACCAGTTTCGACGACAACTCTTTATGCTCAATGGGGTGGAGATGCTTAAAGCATAAATTTTCCAACTGCTCCTTCCAGCTCAATATTCCCAAGCGATTGGCCAATGGTACAAAGATTTCCGAAGTCTCCTTGGCAAATCTTAGCCGTTTTGTCAATGGCAATGCATCTAGTGTCATCATATTATGCAGGCGATCAGCCAATTTAACGAGAACAGCCCTAGTGTCTGCCATGGCGAGGAACATGGTGTGCAAGCGATCTGCCTCGACGGTTTTGTTGGCTGTATTGTTCTCACGTGCAAGCTTGCTTAAATGACTTAGTTGAGACACCTAAACCATTACATTGTAAAATTAAACACAAAAAGTTTGAAGTAATATCAAGAATATAAAACAAAACTAGGCAAATCCAAAGACTGCATCCAACAGGCAGAGAATACTAAGATCAATTCTCAAACAAAGGGAAGAGAGATCAACAACTTAACTACAATAAATCAATGGTTTCATTTCACCATATGTGGTTACAAATCCAGAGCTCATAGGCATTAAATCTAATCAACCTTGATCAGTGCCTTATCGATTAAGGAAGAAAAGTCTTGCTCACATTTTCACTAAATATTCAACTAAATTAACAGTTCAACAACAATCAATATATGACTTCATCATATGTGGTTACAGATCCAGAGCTCATAGGCATAAATCTAATGAACCTTCATCAGTGTTTAATCGATTACAAAAGAAATTAATTGCTCACCTCTTCAACTAAATCAGCAACCCCAGCTCCAACTGTTCCTAAAATGTAGTCATAACACATGAAAGTATCGTCAAGCACATCGTGTAGAAGCCCTGCAGCGACTACCGTCGAATTTGCACCGATCAATGCTAGAAACATTGCTGTATCCACACAATGTTGTAGATAAGGATCTCCACTAGCTCGCATCTGCAAAGAAATAATACAAGTTTAGTCATCTTCACTAATGCCACAGATTAAAACAGGGAAAAAAATCATGAGAATGAACTCATACTTGTCCTCTATGTGCCTTTTCGGCTTCATAAAAGGCCTTGATCACGAATTCATCGAGAAATATTGTATGCCTAATTTGTGCACCACGAAGCATATCCATTGCATACGGCTCGGGAGTGCACTCCACAGCCCCATCTTCCAAATTGAAAGTCAACTCATCCATGAGCACAGCTGATGAACTGACATCAATAGCATTTCTATGAACATCCACATAAGATCCTGAAGCATTCCTCAAGAACCCATTGAACAATCCATTCCCAACTCCCATTGAGCTCTGAAAATTCACTTCCCCACTCTTATCTCTCGAAATCCAAGTCGGAGGGCTCTTCGCCGACGAACCGACACCGGTGCTACAACACGAAACCGGACCGTGAAACACCGATACAGGGCTAGAATCCCTAGTCAATGAAGACCCCAAATACTTGCTCGAAGAATATCGAAATGAGCTACTCAAATCCTCCCCTCTATCATGCCATAACGATCCCAATTCCTCTCCACAACTCGAAAAGCTCGTCGTGGAGACATGCCGCACCGGGGAAGCCGAGAAAAGGCACGAAAGCCCACCGGCCACCGGCTTCTGAGAAGCCGATGCCGTCGGCGACGACGAAGATCGAGAACCGATTTCGAAATCGAATGACGAATGAGCATTGATCTGACAAGGATGTGTAGAGCAAATACTGCTCGGTGGACCGGCGTATAAAGCAATTGTCGAAACTCCCATGATCTAAAAAACTCAGATCGCAAGCAAACCCAAATAATTCAGCTCAAGAAATCAAACCCCAATTCTATTCCAATCAAATCCCCAAACGATCCAACAAACTTCCCCGCTAATCCAATACCAATTCCACAGAAAAACCCTAAAATCTATGAACAATTTTCAGAAAACCCCAAAAAGTGAAGTTAAGAATCAAACTAAACCAAATCAGCAAGAATCAAACAATTTTATACAATTTCTTAAACGACCCACTACAGAAATCGATCAACCCAGATCAGCAAGCGAAAACCCCAGCACTCAAAACAAAGAACAATCAACTTTCCGAGAGATTAGAAATTGTTTTCCCTCCGAAAAAGGGGAATCGTCGCAATAATCAACAATTTTATACAATTTCCTGAACGACCCACTACAGAAATCAATAAACCCAGATCAGAAAATCAAAACCCGAGCACTAAAATCGAAGAACAATCAACTTTCTGGAGATCGGAAATCGTTTTCCGTCGGTACAAAAGAACAGAAGAGGAATGAATGAAGAACAAATAAAGGAAAATAAAATCTCAATTGCGTAAAGGGAAAATGCAAAGATTTATAGAAGAATAAAGAGAAAAGGCGAAGGAATTGAAGTGCCAAAGAAGAAGAAGGAATTGGTGAAAGGAACAGAGAGAGCTTCCCAAAATATTCAGGAAATCCTGCTTTTGCGAACGTGTTTTTATTTACATTACATTTACAGACAAGGTTTTAAAATTTAAAAAAAAAATTGGAAGAAAAAAACAATGGAGTTGTGAAATTACGGAATTGTCCTTTGTTTGTGTTGAAATAACGATGTTGTGTCCCGCATTTGGGGTTTGCTTTGCATCGAATTTAGGAAAGACAGCTTTTTAGAATTTCTTTGTTTTTAGGATAAACTTTTTTTTTTAGAATTAAAAAAAAAAGGATATCCTTTCTTTTTTATATCCCATATAAAATAATAATAATAATAACAATAACGCTTCATTTCATCATTATATTTTAAAATTAAGTTTATAATAATATTTTCAATTTAAAAATCTTCTTTATTTATATATCTATATTTTACCTATATTATAAAAGTTAAATAAAATTTTTAAATTAAAACCAAATACTATTAGACAAAAATTTAAGATTTATTCAATATTTTAGAGATTCAAATATTTGCAGGATATATTATACTTTAAAAACGAGTTTAAATTATTCTAATAAAAACAGTTTTAAAACTAACATTCGCTTATTTTGAGATTATTCGCCAACAAAAATATAGTTTATCGTTAAGATATTATAGGTTTTAGGATGTTATATTTTTTAGTTAAAAAAATATAACTTTTAAAAAAAAGTAGAATTTTAAATCTTTACCCTTCCAAGTTATTCAACGTCCTAACCCGATTAATATTTGATTAATTTTAAATATTAAGTTTATATATTTTTAATACATCGCATAATTTACTGTTTTAATATCTTCCAAAACAAATAATAATAATTTACTGTTTTAATTGTTTATGAAAAATTCCAATTTGCATTCTCAAATGGTTGTAGAACTCAATAAATACATTTTTTTTTTAATTGCATTATCAGAGGAAAAAAAATCCAATTTGCAATATGTGTGTTAAGTACATTGATCAATTGAAACGCACAATTATTTTATTTTATTTTTTTGAAGCACAAATGCACAATTGTAATAGTTCATGAATTTAATAAATGTTATTTGAAATTTATGGCTCCAGTAATTTTTTTTTTTTTTTTTTATTTTGGAAGGTTTTGGTAGATACGTCTTCAACAAAGTTTAAAATTAAGGGTTTTTTTTTTTTACATTTAAAATTAAGGTATTTAAAGTATATAGACTATTGTTTTTAAATTATGTACAACTTAGTAACAAAAAAAAATTACTCATCAGATTTTCAAAATAATAAAAATAAATACTCATCAAATATTGTTAAAATAAAATAAATAAAATAAAGTTTTATATTCAATTTTCATACTATAAAAATGATAAGTCAAAAGAAAATGTTACATGGTAAACTAATATCGGATTTCGAATCCTAGATGGATAGGAATTTTAGGCGATGAAATCGGAATGTGGTTGATTTTGTTCCAATTTATACGAATTTTGGCAAATCTCTTATTTAAATCGAGCTCATCCATTTTAGTATATGATTTATTTATTTTAATTCTCAATAATCTCCCTTATTCTTTCAATTATGGAGATTCTCATAGTACCATCTCGTTAATTATTTTAATATTACTTTTCTTTTTTTAATATAGGGAGAATGATATTTTATACCACAAGTGTTTAGCTTAATGATTAAAAATTTAGTTAGCATTTTTTTTTTTAAAAAGTTTAAATTGATTAGTAACTTGAAATCAATATTAATCGAGAATAGTTTAATATGTCAATAGTTTTAATATAATCAAAGATAAAATGTAAACATATTGCTAAAATCAATATAGATTATATATTGCTAAAATCAATATAGATTATGATACTTTTTTTAAAGAAAATAAATAAAAAAAATAGCTTATAAGGTCAATTTTAAGTTTTTTTAGTTCACCAAACAAAACAAATCACAAACCATCAAATTTATGGATTAAACATAAATTTTTGTATCTTTAAAAAAAAAAAAAAAAAAAACTTTTTTGAAAGTCTGTAAATTAAAATTTGATAAAATTTTAAATTAATTAAAATTAAACTTTAAAAATAATCTCAAAATTTATGGATAAAAAAAAATGTTATTTTACCATAATTTTTTTTTTTTGCTTCTATGACTTCCACCTATTAAGTATTATTATAAGTATTTTCCTATTAAAATTGGCAACTGTAGATGAATTAAATTATTGGCCCACTTTGTTAATAAATAAATGGTTGGTCCCTTCGAGAATAATCCCAATAAAATATCACAGCTTCTTTCATACTTATCCTCTAAAGCGGGCTTAATTATTATTTAATTAATTGTTATAATGATTACGTCACAGATTTTTTTCTTAATCATTTTTAAATCAAGTGGTTTCTCCCGTCTTGGATACAATAAATCTTGCTAAAAGGAAACAACTTGTTATTTATTTCGTAATTTAATTATTAAATTACAATTTGGTGCTCATTTAAATAACTACAATTTGTGGATATGGAATATGTGTTATCAAATTTTTTTATGACTTTTTTAATTTATTATTAGATCACTTAAAATTAACTCTTAGTAATTGAAAAAATTATATTATAAATTGTTGATATTGTTTCTATTTATTTTTATGTTTTTCCTTTTCATTTTGTGACACATTAATATAATAAAGAAACGACCAAGCAAATTACAACGTTTATTGTGTTGAAATTTATAAATGTATTGAATAAGTTTTGACTTTTATTTTGTCTGTTATTGTATCAAATTTTGTGTACTCACCAATAACAAAACAAAAAGAGTAAATTATGTCAATTGTGAATTTAATAATGATTTGTTTCAAATCACCTACAATATTTTATTATTCATAATAAAATAATTTAAAACATTAAATATACCAATATTAATGATTCAAATCTTTCCATATTACCATTGTTTAACTAAAAAGTTAAGCAAAAATGATTATGAAAATGAAAGTCAAATAGAATATAACTTAATTATGAGATCCATTTATAATCATTTAACATTTAAAAACTTGTATTTATTTTTTCGTCATATGTCTACCTATGTCTATTGACTTTTCACATTTTAAAAAATATAATAATTGATTTTTTAAAAACAGTTATATATCTTTAAAAAAAAAATTAAAATTCTTGAGTTTTTTTTTAACATATGAATAATAAAACATATATATATGTATATTTTTTTTGAAAACTATAGACATATAGTTCAAGGGAAATTGGACAGAATAAATTAATTGATTTTAAACTGTATTTAGTTGTTGGGAAAATTTATACAAATTAGTTTGAATGATTATTTTAAGTTGAACTTAAAATATTTGTCATAGTTAACTTCATAAATAATATTTTAATGAGTTTAAATATTTATATAATTGTATCGTAGAATGTAATCCCAAATGATTGAATTTTAAAAATCCATCTAGAATACGGATACATTTATAGATTTAGTCAAACAAAATTGCAATATAAATACAAAATAAAACACCACCGTCCTATTTCTATACATAGTAAAATTATAAATAACCTTATCTTAGACACCAAGTTTCAAATTAGTTATTAATAAATATCTTAGGGTCATTATGAAGACAATAAACGAATGCGACATTTACGAATTTAATATCTTAATAAAAATAGGTTGTTAAATGATAGTTTTTAAAATTAATTTTGAAAAAGTCTGCGAAGGGCATTATTGGAATTTCGTGGAAATTAAATGGGATTTCCTCGGTCAAATGAGAAGAAAAATAGGAAAAATAGGATTTTTATTCATATTTTGATTTTTTGTGACAGATTCAGTTTCGAGAAGGCTTGTGCAAGCACGTGGCCCATCGCTTGCAAAATCTAGTGCCACGTGGTTAGCCGACAGCAGCCTTGACTTGAGTCGACAAGTCGGATAGAGATGCAATTTAAAAGTTTGAACAATTTTTAGTATAATTTTTAATTTTTTTTTAAATAACTTTTTTAGTGTATAAGTTTGAAATTTAGTCTCAATTTTGTCTTATATTTTAAAATTAAATATTTTTATTTTTAACATTTCACCGATATTTATTAGTGTTGTCTTGAGATCTAAAATTTATTAATTATAAATATAATGTAGATTAGAATGATTATTAAAATAATTTAAATTTTAATATATAAGACATAGTTATTTTAATTTTGAAGTAAATTTATTTCTAAAGAAAAGATAATTAAAAAAAAAAAGCAGTAGATAGTAAATTCTAACCTTCCTATCTTGATTATATCAAATTTTAAAAAATATTTGATTTTAATTGTATCATATCAATTTCATTTCTAGCTCTCATTTATTTGAGATGAATAATATTCTCTGTGTAGAGTTAAATCATGATATGGTAACTATTTGATTATATTGCTCTCAAATAACATGAATATTAAATATCAATTTTTAAGATAAAATTTGTGACTATAAAATTAAAATAGATTACCACAAAATAAGATAATCAATATACCATCGACCCATTTGATTATCTTTTGTCGAGCAGGCTATTAAATTTAGTAATGGTGATTGGCACTTGCATAATGAATCAAATAAAAGCTTACAATAAATTTTGTTTGTTTATGTGAGCATGTATTATTATTATTAAAAAAAAAAAGCTACAAAAAATAAATCTTATACGGAGTGATTGGGATTTAAAGAGAAAATGTTTTACTGATTTTATTTATTCATTATTCCTTAGTTTTATTCAACAATTTATCCAAAAAAAAAAAAACAAACAAACAATGGTATATAATAATACAATTTAATAATCAAAAGATTAACAGTTGAATTTTTTCAATTCATAAATATTGTTAAATAAAAAATAAACAACAAGAGCAATAGCTCGTCAATTTATACTTACAAACTAAGAGGTCGTGGATTGAGTTTGATTCCCACCTATTGCTGTTTAAAAACAAAAAAAAAAAACTCAATATGTTTTTATATTGTGTCGTGGTTCCAATTCTCACCTCTAATTATTGTATAACTAAAAAAAAGTTAAATATTTTCTTGAAAAAAATAAGAGTAACACTAATAATATCTAACAAGCTAAAAGGCTAAGTATCAAAATTTTCAGCCAAACTTAGGTAGGTGATAAAGTTCCATGTTAAAATAACTCATTTTCAAATATTGTTGATTAAAAAAAGCAAAATATATATATATATCCATAAAGTGAATTATTTACTTACTAAGAATGTTCAAAAAAAGAAAACAAAAATTGCATAAAATTTGACGCATCTTGTTATCAAAAGCAACAAAATTTCCTAAAAATGAGTTATTTACTCATAGAACGGAGTGTTCTGAAAACAAGAATAAAGTGTTTAAATTTCATAGCAAAATTCGGATAAACATGGCCTAATTAAATTATAAATGTACAATTGCTAATAATGGTGGAATTGTCAAAGTAGAGACGTAAAAGATTGAATACATAAAAAGCAATTGATTTTGCCTTTGCGTATAGTTTGGTTGCTTAAAATGTGCAAGCAATGATGATGTGTCCACATCAATGCCCATGCCTACGTGGCATGCCCATCTATTATATATAGATACACATAAAAATAGAGAGTTCAATTTTTTTTTTAATTATTTTTTTAAAGTAAATTGAGGGAATAGGGATCAACAAATCTTAGAGCACTATTAATATAAAATGATATGAGAATTAAATACCGATTTCTGAACTCGAATTCATGATCGTAGAATTGAAAGTGATTAATACCAATCAAGATAATCAACGCACCACTAACTTATTCGGTGATAAAGTTCAATGCTAATTGAGATGGAAGGAATCAAATTTACAATTTAAGCACACATATCTCAATTAAACTATTTTCTCATTGACTCTCAATAATTTGTCAATGTCATTGAAAACTTTTTATAGACAAAGTTATATAAATCTTTTTTAGTACATACATTTGAAGTTTAGTTTTTATTTGATTCATATATTTAAAAATTAAACATTTTTACTATTGACATTTCAACCGTACTAAATTTTAGTATTTGATATACAAGATTGTTAGTTACACAACAAATTTTGATTGAAAGGCTGATTAATTTAATTTTTAAATTTCAATATATTAATAAAATGGTTATTTCAGTCTTGATGTGAATTAATTTAAAAAAAAACAAATATAAAAGTGATTTACAAAAAATACTTAAATTAAACAGAGTAAAAGTATTCAACTTTAAAACATAGAACTCAAATTAAAATCAGACCTCAAATTTAAAAAAACCTTTTTTTTTATTCAACAATAATCCAGAACGAGAGATTTAAATCTACAATCTATTATTGACATTTCAACCATGCTAAATTTTAGTATTTGATATACAAAATTGTTAGTTACATAACAAATTTTGATTGAAATGCTAATTAATTTAATTTTTAAATTTCAATATATTAATAAAATAGTTATTTTAGTCTTTATGTGAATTAATTTTTTTTAAAAACAAATATAAAAGTAAATTTACAAAAAATACTTAAATTAAACAGGGTAAAAGTATTCAACTTTAAAACATAGAACTCGAATTAAAATTAGACCTCAAATTTAAAAAACCTTTTTTTTTATTCAACAATAATCCAGAACGAGAGATTTAAATCTACAATCTATTGGTTATATGTCGATTGAATAATGTTGTCGTTACTTTGTAATTCAATTAAAAACTTAATTTTACACTAACAAAAGCAATTGCTAAGCAACACTAGGCTACATTTAATAATCAAGAGGTCTGAGGTCTTGAGTTTGAATTCCCTCACTCCCAATTGTTATAATCTTAAAAAAAAACAGAATCAATCTACAAAAATTACTAATATAACAAACAAATACAACACATGCAAGTAAGACTAGTTTTTGTCATTTGTAATCTATGAGAATTATATACGTGGAAATATGCTATTCATGCATAAATGATTAAATTTTTTTGTTTAATCGATCATTTAATTTACACAGTCATAATTAATTGACACATAAATTACTAACTTTTATGTCCTCAATTCGCTAACAATTATAAATGATAATGATTATTTTTAAATTTTATCAAATTAAAAAGATTAAATTCTAATTTTTAAAATCAAAATGATCAAATTTTAATTTTCTTCGAATCATATCATTGAAATTATAGTTTTTGAATTCATAACGACTACCAAACTTATAATTTGCAACCCATGTATTT
>JBBMKA010000002.1:6608098-6623192 GCA_037833695.1 Sechiopsis laciniata | reverse complement strand
CTTGACAACGGATGCCAACAAAAAGGGACTAACGAGACACAATACTTTCATCGCACAAGGTATTACACATTTATGTTGATAAGTTCGAATTATTCAGGTTACGAGTTTTATTGTACCCTAATATCGAACCATTTACGACATGTCGTTCCATCGACCGACAAGTTTCACTTTGAGCAAAAGAAAATAGTCACATAGACGCATTTGCCATTTATACAACCAACGATCTAACTGTTTAACAACTAATCCGATATTTATTACACATTTAATTGCAAATTTTCTTGAAGTTCATTACAAACTAACGCAAATCTTCAACCAAGAATTTGATTACAAGAAGCGAAGTTCAACTTTTCTTCCCTTTTTAGGGATTAGATTCCACATCATTGTTTGTTTGTTAAAAAACAATTATCAGAATCGACAAATAGGGTTTGTTCATCCCAATCTTAAACGTTTTCGATTCTTACACGTCTCTGTGATCTTTTATTTTTTGCATTTTTCATTTTCAATTGCAAATCCTCAACACTTCCATTTCTCTCTGGATTTAACTTCTTACAGGTGATTTAGATCCTTACGAGTTTACGATTCTCCCATTTTGTTTCTTGATTCCCTCTTTTTTAAGAAATGTTCTTTAATTTTTCCCTAATTGTTTGTTGAATCGAGATTTTTTATTTTGCAGAGATGGTTTTGAGCAAGGAAGAGGTTGGATTCTTGAGGGAGCTTGGTTTGGGATCTACAAATTCTGGGTGTTACGTTAATGGGGTTTGGAAAGGACATGGCCCAGTTGTTTCATCTTCGAATCCTGCCAATAATCAGGTTTCTATTGATTAAACGATTGCAATAGTTCATGTTTATTTTGTTCTCTCTCTCTCTCTCTTTTTTTTTTGGATGCTTTCATTATGCTTTATTTTATACTAATTATATTCAATTTTAAAGAGCACTAGTCAAGGAACTAAGGGGTGATAGGTTCAATCCATGGTCTACCTGGGAAATAATTTATGGGGAGTTTCCTTGACATATAAACGGTGTATAGCTTGACAATTGTTGAAGTGTGCCTAAGTTGGTCCGGACAGTCATACAGTACCTACTAGGAAATTAATCCTACGTGTTTTCTTGACATCTAAATATTGTAGGGTTAAGATGTATGTCTTGTGAGAATAGTCGAGTTGTGCGTAAGTGTCCCGGTCACTCATCGACATACAAAAAAAAAAAAGATTAGTGTACCATATCTTGGTAAAGAACATTTGATTATGGTTACAGATATTTCTGGCTTAATTTAGAGGAAGTATAATGTTCATTAGTTTATAAACTTTCTGGCTTGGTTGACTATTTGTGTTTGGTGGGAGGAATACCCTGCTAGCACAATTAGTGAGTGGGTTGATTAAAGTTAAAATATAGTGATGAATGTCCTCTTGTTATTGCATTTCATTTATTATTTTTTCTATAAATAATTACAATTAAGGGAGAAAATGTCAACCAAAAAATTTTAATTTTAAAAAATAGTCCTATGTATGCTGTATGCCAATGTTTGTGTTCTAATTTTTTTTTTTTTGATTGGAAACAAAATATTTCATTGATGTGTGAAGTAGTTACAAAAGATGGGCATTATAGGAAACAATGCCAATTAGCAAACAAGTATCTCATGCTATAATTACAATAAGGTTGTAATCTTTTGCTCCAAAATAAAGCTATATGCAAAATAGAGTCAAATAGTGAGTATCTCGATGCTTCCCTGTCATTGAAGATTGAGTCATTTCTAGCCAACCATAATTTCCAAAAGACAGACGCAACAAAATTATGCCATAGGGCTGATTTATTTTCATCAAAAGGATGGCCACACCACAGATAAATAAGGAGATGAGTAGACTTGCGGGGCAGAGGGGTGGACCAACCAAATGCCGAGAGGAGCCAATCCCAAAGAGGAGAAGCAACAGTGCATAAGTGGAACAAATGAGTTTGATCCTCATTGCTAAGTTCGCAATTCGAACACCAACCAGGAGAGATGGCTAAGTCCAGGCATTTATGCTGAATAATGTCATGAGTATTGAGTCATCCATGACTAGTTTCCCATATGAAAAACTTAACTTTCTTGGGGCATTTCGTCTTCCAAAGTTCCACAAAGAAATCTTTGTGCAAAACCGGATTAGATGATACCAGTTTCTTACTGAGAGATCGAGTAGAAAAGATGCCACTACTTTCCAACTTCCAATGCCAAGAATCCTCTGCAGTCGACGATAATGAGCTAGGCAATAATTGAGAAAGATCAGCTCAGTCAATAATTTCCTCATCGGTGAGATTCCTTCTGAGGGAAAGGTTCCTTGAATCAACCACTGGAATCCAATGATCGAGAACAATACCTTTCTTGTTTGTAGAAAGATGATGAAGGGATCTATAAGTGTCCTTAAGGCATGTCTCTTCAATCCAGTGATCATCCCATAAGAGAATATTAGCGCCATCTCCAATAATCAATCGAGAGTTGTCCGTAGTAGAAAAGATGTCCTTCCATAGGCCTCTAGATTTATGATGTCCTCTGTTACCGGATTTAAAAAGAGAACTGCCCAAACCATATTTAGCATCAACAAAACATTTCCATAATGCTGTTCTTTTGTGTTCTAATTATACCATTTTGTACTAATTTTCAAGGATTTTTGAAACTGCCTGAAGCTCATCCATTCTGTTTGAAGTACTTTATTCTTTTGTCCAAGAAATAGAAGTAGTTTATATTGGGATTTGTATAGGATAGTGTTGTAACCTTCTACATTGGATTTTAAGTATATATCGAAGTCTATCTTAATTTTTTTGGAAAACTGGAAAATTGGAGCTTCGTTACACTATACCCGGGGTAACCACGCCCGTCCTAGGCCAAGCACTTGGAGACATCGAAGGAGTGGAGACACGGGAGGCGTCTACAAATAAATGTTATAGGTGAGTCTTGAACCTGTGACCTTGAGGGGAGGACAACTTCAAAGCCCAAATTTTCGACCACCCCACCGCTGTCTATCTTAATAAGCATCCACAAAACCAATTTGATACCGAGCCATTTCTAGAAGGTATAGATGCAGCCCCCAGGTCAAACAGCACAGCAGATACTTGAAACTGGATGTTACAAGCCCAACAATATTGTCCTTGATTAAATCCATTGTTTTTCATGTATGCTCTTAATGGGAGCTGCATATTGTTGAATTTACTTATTATTGCTTAAGGTTTAACAAGACAAATTATCTCTTTTTACTTAGGTAATTGCAGAAGTGGTGGAGGCTTCCATTGAAGATTATGAAGAGGGCTTGCAGGCATGCAGTGAAGCAGCAAAAATATGGATGCAGGTGAGATTATCACGAGACAAACTAAACTTCAATTCTTAAACCTTCAACTTAAGCTTTTGGATTGATTGGTCGTTTAACATAATTCAACATGGTATGTAAATCTCCAATCAAACCTGCCTTTTTCCCTTTCAAAGAACTGAGTTCAAGTTCCTGCTGAGTTATTTCATCCCCAATCAAAATTAAAGTCCACATGTAGGACATTTCTCAAATTTCAAGCCCACAAGTGAGGAAGAGGGTTGTTTATCAAAATTAAAGTCCACGGCATTTCTCAAATTTCAAGCCCACAAGTGAGGGAGAGTGCTGGCTGATATAATTAAATATTCTCCAATCCATCAGTTTAAGCTTTTGATTGGTCGTTTAACATAATTCAACATATCCCATTGTGCACACCATTTTTCTGCTTCTTGGACTATTTTGTTTATTCTGATAGCACATGCTTCTTAAGCTTCTGTGTTGACCTCTTCTGGGCTTGCTTTTCATCTGTTACAGGTTCCTGCACCCAAAAGAGGAGATATTGTAAGACAGATAGGAGATGCACTAAGAGCTAAACTCCATCCGCTTGGTCGCCTTTTATCACTCGAGATGGGAAAGATACTACCCGAAGGGATAGGAGAAGTTCAGGTATGTTTCTTTTCCACTTTAAATCTCCAATCAAACCTGCCTTTCCCCTTTCAGAACCTCTGTGATTCCAAAAAACAACATATATTTGATTAACGAAGAATGAGTTTCCAGGTTCTTTTTCATTATTCCAATATGTATTCTAACACATACATGCATATAAAAACAAACAAACAAATAAATTAAAGGGATATCTGAACCTCTTGTGTATAGATGTTCTGTGCCATATCTCAACCTCATGCTGTAGATTTTTCTTCTCTTTGATTGGGGATGTGTTATTGCAGGAAATCATTGACATGTGTGACTTTTCTGTTGGTTTAAGTCGACAATTGAATGGATCCATAATACCATCTGAGCGTAAGTTAATCTTAAATACCAATAATCATCGAGAATTTTTTATTTTTCTGAGTTTTTCATCCTTTAAATTTGACTGATATGCTCTTGATTTCTTCTGTATGCTATATGCAAATAGAATTTATAATCATATTTACTTTCTAACAGGTCCAAATCATGCAATGATGGAGGTGCGTTGTGATTTTCTTTTACTAATCAAATTCTTCTGTTATTGGCTATCACAAGTTTTCTATTCTGATTGTGAATTTTGTGCACAGATGTGGAACCCTCTTGGAATAGTTGGTGTTATTACAGCTTTCAACTTTCCTTGTGCTGTTCTTGGTAAGTCACAAAAATGAGGTTTTACTCGGAAGTTACATGATTATATTTTTATATCAATGCCAAGGATGGATAGTTATTATATTTTTATTGTTTCCAATTTTAGACATAAAGGGAGACACGTGGACACAGTCACCTGTCTTAGAAATGTTATATTACTACAAAAGTCTTACCCTTTTTTTTTTCTTGAGATTCTTTAAAAATGGTTTAAATTACACTAAATATTTTCTTTGTACTTTTTTTTTAAATAGATATATCAAATAACTTCAATACATGGTACAGAAGTCTTCTTTGATGATGTGTTCTATAATCTTGACTTGATTGTTTCTGTGCAGGTTGGAATGCTTGTATTGCATTAGTTTGTGGGAACTGTGTAGTTTGGTAAGTTATACTTTTTTATTCAGTTCATCAATACTTTAATGTTAGTATAACTGAGGAGGAAAGAGGAAAAATGATATAAGCAGGGGTGGAGCGAAGAAGGAAGTATGGGGCATAGCTCGTTTTATGTTGAGGGCGCCTGATAAAATCCAAGATCTATATTGATATCAAAAGGAAAAAACTACTAGATAAACCAAGTTTTAATAGGACGTGGAACCTCTCATCTCTAGAGAACAATTCTCTCGATCCCACTAAACTTTTACTCAATATTTGTATGCCCATTGACTACCTATTCCCTCCTATTTATAACCCAAATATCCTAACTACTCTCCAACTAATTACCCACATACCCTCATATTATTCATAATTCTTCCAAGGCCCCAAACCTATCAGCACCTTGTCATTGTCAAGACATATACACATAGATCAATAAACTACATTCAATCAACCTAGATCCATTGTCAACCAAATTTCTAGTAAACGACTATTATATTACACCTTAGGTGAAATTTAATGGGGGGTGTATGACTCGTCTGTTGTATATAGTCATTAAAAAATTGAATTTTTACACCATGAAATATACAATATCAAGTCCCTGGCTGCATTGTGAATTATAGGAAAGGTGCTCCAACGACCCCTTTAATCACTGTTGCGATGACAAAAATAGTGGCTGGGGTTCTAGAAAAGAACAACTTACCAGGTGCAATTTTCACATCCCTTTGTGGTGGTGCCGAAGTCGGTCAAGCAATAGCAAAAGATAAGCGTATTCCTTTGGTTTCATTTACCGGAAGTTCCAAGGTAAATCTCTCACTAATCCAAAGAGATTGCGGCTCTTTTAAATGTCTGTATTTTCTTGTGATTCAACCAGCATATCGTTCTGTTTCATCTTATAGACTTTTATTATTAGATCTGCGATATCTGATGAACAATGTTGTATGTGAAAGTATAGGTCGGTCTAATGGTTCAGCAAACTGTAAATGAAAGATATGGCAAATGCTTGCTTGAATTAAGTGGAAATAATGCAATTGTTGTCATGGATGATGCTGATATCCGGCTTGCTGTTCGGTCTGTTCTGTTTGCCGCTGTTGGCACAGCTGGACAACGATGCACAACTTGTCGAAGGCTGGTAGTATACCTTTCAATATGGCCCAGGAACTTATTCTCTCTGTTCTGTTGATCAAAGTGAAAGCATCTAATCCTGGAAGTTTGTATTTCTCTGTCTTGTAGCTGCTTCATGAAAAAATATATAAGGATGTGCTTGATCAATTAGTTGATGCATACAAACAAGTGAAAATTGGAGATCCTCTTGAGAAAGGTACCTTACTGGGGCCACTGCACACGTCTGATTCGAGGAAGAATTTTGAGAAGGGAATCGAGATCATTAAGTCTCAGGCACGTCTGTTATGAACTTGCTTGATTTAATTTCCATTTAGTTCCTTTTTCGACCATGTGTCTCGGTATGATTTTGGATTCAAGCTCCGTGGGTGGTGCAAAATCTTAGAATATTTGTGTAATATGTAGCTGCCAATTTTGTCTGAGTAAGATAATGCATTCATCGTGTTTAGGGAGGAAAGATTGTTATTGGTGGTTCAGTTGTTGGATCTGAGGGAAACTTTGTGCAGCCCACGATTGTCGAGATTTCGCAACATGCAGATGTTGTGAAGGAGGAATTATTTGCTCCAGTTCTTTATGTCATGAAATTTCAGGTGAACTCTTGACTTGTGAATTGTGATGGCTTTTTCATGGACTTCCTACTTTAATAAATTCCATAAAGTCTTTCTGAATATAACAACCAACATATTGTGGGTGGTCAGTAATTTTTCCATTTTGTTCTGAACTCTTTGCCTAGACTTTGAAAGAGGCGATCGATATTAACAACTCTGTTCCGCAAGGGTTAAGCAGTTCAATCTTCACACGTCGACCAGAGATCATCTTCAAATGGATTGGGTGAGTGTTTTAAGCACTTTCAAGCCAAAGTTCATTGTAGCTCATTACACAGTTTTATATCAATATTCTTGGCTGTTGTTCAACTATGTTGCATGTCATTTTCATTTCTCGATTGATTTACGTGTTATGTTATGTTCATTTACGTGTTATGTAAGTTCATTTACGTGTTATGTTATACATGAGTTTTTAACTCATTGCAGGCCACAAGGGAGTGACTGTGGTATTGTAAATGTAAACATACCAACAAATGGAGCTGAAATTGGTGGTGCCTTTGGAGGAGAAAAGGCCACCGGGGGCGGTCGAGAAGCAGGAAGTGACTCGTGGAAGCAATACATGCGACGCTCAACTTGGTACATCTTTCTATAATTCCTTTTCTCTATAATAGTTAAAATTGGTGGCAATTATTAGTAGATGCATTCAATTATTCCATTCCATGATGGCTACCTACCTAGGAATTGATTTCCTACGAGTTTCTTTGACATTCAAATGGTGTAGGGTTATGTGGTATGTCCCGTGACAAAAATATTACTAACCTTACCTTCCCCGTCATCCAATCCGTCTCAAAATATTACAATACCATATGAAAAATATAGAGTTTACAATAGTTCGATAAATGCTTAAAGGAGACATGCTACAAATGTGTTTATAAGAAAAGGGAAAAGGCTACCACCAAGCAAGAGAGTCAATACTACAGACTCTTAAAACCCAAAGAATCAGAACAACATAACTGTCTTCTCAAGATATATGAATAACCAACCACATACTCTATCTAATAAAGCAAATGTAAGCATTTGTTTGTTCCAAGTTAAACACTGGGGCCAAATAACTTAGTGATATTGTGAGGGCAAGCGAAATCACTCTCCCACAACAATCGATGTCAACCGAAGCTCAACCCTTTTATGTCCATATATACTCTATATATAGGAAGCGGCGAGACGTTTATATATCTCGCCCTTGTTTATATATTATATATTCTATCACTCGGTTAATAAATAAGGTTAAATATGAAAAGACTGGAAAGGTTCCATAAGTAAGTTAGAAGCTTTGGAAGAGGTGCGAACTGCTAAGAATGTTACTTAGGGAATGTAGAGAAATAGAACTCTTCACCCTGTCATTGAGAAAGAAGGGAGAATACGTGTCAATAGACGGCTTAGGAACCTCTAACCCGAGTTTACTCTTTAAAGCCGATGCGCACATTTCTGAACACAGTCTTGAACTCAGCTGGAAGAAAGCTGATTTACTTTATTCACCTTGGAGCCCAATCCTTCTTATTAACAGAAGTTAAGATAAATGTGCAACCCAATCCTTCTTGTCTGCTTGAATCTGACATATGTGTTCTTCAATTCAGCCAAAACTGAATCAAACAAACCAATCCTCCAACAAGAAATCTTCTTAACAACTGGCTCTAATGATGTTCATTTGCAGCACCATCAACTATGGGAATGAGCTACCACTGGCCCAAGGAATCAATTTTGAATAGAGAGCAGGTATGCTGTTAAATCAAGTACTCAAATTCCCTTGATGGATTTCTCACTTTTGCTTCTTTTCTCATTTTGGTGCTTTTTAGAAAACTAGGGTTTTTCAGCCTCCTTGTTCCAGCTTTGACTGAGATGTGATGATTTGCCTTTACAATCTGGCCTTTTGGAAAGATAATTCCTGCCAACTAAGAGGGGAGCTCCTTCACAAATCTTGCTGTCTTCATCTAAATTAAAAAAGAATTATATTCACAGGATAAATAAAAAGTTTTAGTGGCTGCTCTACTACCTTTTTCTTCATGTAGTGTATAGTTCTTGAAGTTGATGACTAATGGTTGCCCAACTATTGTCATTTTCAGCAAGAATATGGATATAGTGGCTGTGTTATCTAATTAAATAATGCTTTCATTCTACTCTTTGAAATTGCAATGGTTTTATTTTATTATTATTGTTTTTTTTTTAATATTCGTGAGCATTTGAATTGACTTGCCCGCATCTCGACAATGTCGACATATGTTAAGGATGAGTGTTTGACTTTGCTACATGTTTCATCTCATTTGAATTGTATAAATAATAAGGTTTAACCTCTTAGTTACTAGGTCATATACTATGCCAAGAATTCAATCCTTAAGTTAATATTCATGATGATTAATTGCCAAACTCATTATAAATCATATCTAAAAGATACAAATACATTATTCTGTCTTAAAAAACAAAATAAAGGGTAGGGGGTGTTTGTTTACCATATTTAGAGGATTTAGCTTAAAGAGTTATATTGAGAAATTATTTTGAGTAATTAAAAATTGAGATTTATAGTCAAAAATCCATTTGGATGTTGTTTTTCTGTAGAGGAGTTAGAGTCAAGACCTTGTTTGAATGTAGATTTAAAATAAGTAGTTATTTTAAGTAGTTAAAAAATGAATTATTAAAAATGAATTATTTTGATTGATTTGAAATGAATGATTAAAAATGATTGAGTAATTATCAATGAATGATTAAAAATGAATTGTTAGAAATGATGATTTATTTTTAAAAGTAAAAATGAGGAATTAGTAAAAACTTGTTTGGATGTAAGTTTTTTATGAGGAGTAAATTCTCCAACTAAATCTTCTTTAAATATGGTAAACAAACAGCCCCGTAGACTTCTTAGCTTGAATCAGAGAGGAAAATTGCAGTTCGAAAAACATCTGAAAAAAAAGTGAAAAATTGGGGGTTTGTAGGAGATAAAGTGGGCTACTTCTAAGTTGATAAATTAACAATTTTGATGAGCATGTTTCTTGCAATGTTGATTTTGTAGCTTAATTTAGTTGTTACTTTTTCAAAAGTTACTATATAATTAATAAAGTTATGTAGACTATTATTTCCATGGATAGTTATTTATTTAAATAAATGCTGCATGATTCTTAATTATCTTTACATGAGTATAGTTCAATGGACATACAACTTGCACAGTCAATTATAGCCATGACCAAGTTACCAACATTCTCATGGAGGTATAATCCACTAGATAATTTTTTTTTTTAAGTTTGTTTAATTAAAAAAATAAAATTAGTCAGAAAGTTCATTATGGGAATACATAATCTTTTTTTTTTTTTTTGAAACAGAGAATACAATAATCTAATTGATTTCAATTGATAATGAAATTTGATTTTGGAAACTAGATTTTTGGCTGCTTATTATCAACTTACCAACATTTTGTCTTCATTCATTTGATTTGATAATAAGATAAGAAGGACGACTTTCTCTCTCGTTTTCATTCTTTTGACATAAGACCTAAAGCTCATATTTCTCTTTCATATCTTTAAATTTTATGCACGCAAATAATGCAAATTTTTACACATTTTTTTTTTAAATATAGTATGAAACCATATCATACACATCAATCATATAAATTTGAACTTTATTTAACCAATTGGGTATGTCAATTGTTAACTTGTCAAGAATGTGAACATAAATTTCAACTCTTTAGAAATAGTGCAAGTCAGTTACTTATTTTTAGACATAAAAAGTAGTCACTTGTGGAATTGATAATGATTTAAGGGAAAAAAAATTGACAGATCTTTAGGAAGCAATTTTTCTATAAACAATAAAATAGAAAGTAAAGTGATCCATGATTGATAGTTAATGATCACTCCACACCATTAACTTCAATAATTCATCCACTAATGCATTGTGATGGATACTTTAAAAGTGGACAAAATCAAAGAAAATGAACATAATATTATCATATAGCTTATTCTTCTTCTTGATTTTATTTTCTAAATATTAAACACTAATATGTGTTTGTTCAAAGAAAGAGAAAGCATTAAATTAACATTAAATACAAGAATAAGAAGACAATATGACAGTAATGATATGCCTATTTTTAATTCATAGAAATAAAATAAATATCAATGGTCATAGATTAATAATTAGTAAAGACAAATTGAGAGAGCAGTTGGGTGTTTTGGAAAGATTTGTAAGATTGTATGAGATTAGATGTGATAATTCAGGAAAGGATTGAGATGCTTTGGAAAGAGTTGGTGTAGAAGGGAAATTGATGACCAACCCCAAACACAAAGGATAAGACAAATTTTCTTTGCAAATATCTAGATCAATTTACATGTATTTCAACTATTTTTGCAAGATATTCTAGGCGATATAAGATAGGCGTCTTTACTATAACCATTATGGAGTGGCCTAATGCAAAAAAAAGACTTTGGGGTGTTGATGAGTTTCATTCATGGTGGTCACCTACCTACCTAGGAATTAATTTCATACTAAGTTTCCTTGACATTCAAATGTCGTACGGTCATGTAATATATTCCGTGACATTAGTCGAGGTGCGCGCAAGCTGACTCAGATAATTATGGATATTAAAAGAAAATGTCTTTACTTTAGATTCAACCCATTACCTTTTTTATGTAAAGTTATTACTTTTTTACCAGAAGAGTGCTGATGATGTTAGTTAGATAGTGTTTTTTTTTTTTGAAACAATGTTAGTTAGATAGTTAATAAGACAACTCTATTAATTTTGAAAATAGTTCATAATTATTTTGTCATCGTTCTGAAACTTTAAAATATTTTATTTTTTTAATAATTTTTTTTTTATATATATAAAATGCTTCATATGACAAATAATTTATTTTAATAAAATGTTTGACTAAAGTTTGATAAAATGTTTATGCAATGAAATTTAAACCTTATCCAGATAGCATTGCACAGATACAAGACGTTTCCAAGGTAAATGGGCGTGATACGGTACGAAATTCCCAAATTTGTTTTTGTTAAAAAACTTGTGAATGAATAATTTAAGAAATTATTAAATGCTTTTTGTACAAATTATTATTATTTTCTTTTGAAACAACTATTTGAATCCTTTACAAACTATCATTGTTGAGAATCCCACATTGATAAGGTGAGAATATTTTCAAGTGTTTAAAAGGTGGGTGGACTACTTCTCTCATTACCAATTGATTTGAAATGGATGTCCACACTATCTAATATGGTATCAAAGCCCAAATGGGTATTCGGTCCAATAAAATGAAATTGAGATCCGATTCAAGATTGATAGCCCAAAAGAGACATTATCTTGAGGAGGCATGTTGAGAATCCCACATTAATAAGGTGAGGATATTTCCAAGTGTTTAAAAGGTAGGTGGACTACTTCACTCACTCATTACCAATTGGTTTTAAAATGGATGTCTACACTATCTAATATCATTTGCCCTTCATTTCATTTTTCTTTTCTTTTCATTATTATTAGATCTCTCCTCTCAAGGACCTCATTTTGCATAAATAATAAAGAGAAACTTCAACAATATACTCAGCCTAATAAATCCAATCAATTCTCAAAATGAACTTAGGGATGCCAAAAATTTGAATCCTTCCCTTCCCAATCAACACAAAATTCTGACATTTACCCCTTTTTTTATAATAAATTGAAAGATAGGAACTACCAACCTTAAAAAAAAAAAGAAAAAAAAGATAGAGTTATTTTTATTAAATGAGTGAAATACCGATTTTCATGATCAACTCGTGACTATAGAGTTGAACTAAATTTCTACCATACAATGAAACAACACGCCACCAATCCTTTAGATACATTCGCGAGTGTTCAGATAAATATATGCACACCAAAACATCTTTTTATATGACATTTAAATGTCAAAGTTATCCAAAAATTAATTTAAATATAGGTGATCATCATAGGTTACTTCACCGATTAAATTCATAAATTTGTGGTTTGAAGGCCCTCTTTAATAAATTAAAAAAAAAAAAAAAAACATTAATTTAACCCAAAAAAATTGTTATGTTACATTTTTACAATGGTAAAATATTGAGTTATGTAATAAACAAAGAACAAACAACCAGAATACTACACAGAAAAATCCACTTCAATTAATATTCGAGCTAAATTTCACAATAAATTAGTTCCAAAATTTGCCAATTCTTGACAAAAATCAAAACCCACCATTTCAAGCCATAATTTAGCCAAATGATTAAGTTTATTTCTTCTTCTTTTGGAATTAAAAAAAAAAAAAGTATTATTGGATCCCCAATCAAAAGTACCTTTTACGATTCACGAACCAGAGATGGAAGAAACACAGCTTCCCGATCGAGCCAGCGGCGGAGACGGCGGCGGCCGGGAGTTTCTCCTCGTCGGAGTTGAAGGCATCGATCTCAGAGCTCGTGAAGGAGAATCCAAACTGCGTTTCAGAATCTGTCGCACCGCCGTGATCAAATGCACCGTCGGATTCGGAGGCGGTTTCGTGAACTTCTTGCAGAGCTTCGTGTGACTTTCCATGGCTTCCTCCGCCGTGACTACGCCGTCGGAACGGAGAATTTCGTAATTGATCGCTTCGGAACAGAGTCCGCAGATCCAATTCCCGTTGTGACGCTCACGAATTCGTTCTATGTATGCTGGTGTGCACTCCTCTGTGAGTTCGCAGCAATAGCATTGCACGAACTCTGCTTCCATGTGAGCGATTAGCTTCGTGTCGCTTAGAACTGTTGCAGACATGGCGATTCTGAAATTATGATATTGAAACAGCGTTACACAAATTAAACGACTATAGAACTGTTGTAAACAATGAAGAACCCTAGAAATTTCGAAACTCTTGGTTTGGCAAACAGGATCTGTAATTATTGGATCAAAACAGCGTAACATAAACCAAATGACTGAAGAACAGTCTATAAACAACGAAAACCCTTGAAATTTTGAATTTCTTGTTTTAGCAAACAGAATTTGTAATTATTGGATCAAAACAGTTACACAAGCCAAACGACTGTAAAACTTTCAATAAACAATGAAGAACCCTACAAATTTCGAAAATCCTGTTAAGCAAACAGAATCTGTAATTATAGGATCAAAACAGCGTTCTAAGTATCAAACGATTACGATACTACACATAAACATCGAAGAACCCTAGAAATTTCGAAACTCCTGTTGAACAAACAGAATCGGTAATTCCAGGATCAAAACAGCGTTTCACATACCAAACGATTGCTATTCTATACATAAACATCGAAGAAACCTAGAAATTTTGAAAGTCCAGTTTAACAAACAGAATCGGTAATTCTAGGATCAAAACAGAGATCCAGATACCAAACGATTACGATACTATACATAAACATCGAAGAACTCTAGAAATTTCGAAAGTCCATCTTAACAAACAGAATCAGTAATTGCAGGATCAAAACAGCCTTTCACATACCAAACAATTACGACACTATACATAAACATCAAAGAACCCTAGAAATCTTCAAATTCCTAATCCGATAACGAAATCGAAGCGATTACTTACCAACAGAAGCAGATGAAAAACAGAGATTAAAGAATTTCCTTCTCCCTCGGCCTGATTACGCAGCTTCTTTTACTGCTATCTCTCCTTTTCTCCGCTTCCTTCTTCTTCATCAGATGATGAAAGTTCACAGAGGAAAGCCATTTCGAATTCAAAATTCAACCAAAATCCAAAGATAAACCAGAATATCTCGCTTGAATTACGAACAGAATCTTCGAATTTGATATCCGAAATCGTTAGAGACGGATTTTTCGCGATCTTCGAGCTGAAAATTTGGGGAATGTAATTTTTCAGAGGAAAATCGATGAAGAAGAAATTATTGGGGAGAGATTTAGAGAAGAAGATGAAATTTGGAGGCTTTTATAATGGATCTGATTCGGTAATGCCACGTCATCGAAATTCGCTGTGGAAAATTTTGAGCCGTTGAATATTGGACTGCCAGCTAAGCAGTTATCGCGTTCAAACTAATGTTAGCAAATATGTGCTGTTTTGGAAGGTTTTTAATTCTATAATTAACTGACGAATGATTTTCGGCCACGTGTACTATACAAAACTTGTACGAAGCGGCTACGTTGGAAAGTTTGTCCACGTAATTTCCTAGTTGTACATGTACTTTATTTTTCCTTTTTTTATCACGCAATAAAATTCATCTCGTATCCAAATTAAATTATAAAATATATTTTCATGATTTTATTTTCACTTCTTGTATTCATGATTTCATTTTTACTTGTAGTGTATACAATCTTGATAAAACATTTATTTCTTCTAATTTCATGGGTAAAACCACAATGTAGCAATTTTATAAACGAGAAGTAGCTCATTGTGAGATTATTTACGAGTTCATCCATTTTGAATTGAATTTTAATTTTATTCATTTGAATTGGTGAGATTTGATATCATATTA
>JBBMKA010000002.1:6573351-6600953 GCA_037833695.1 Sechiopsis laciniata | reverse complement strand
TAAAAAGTCTCATTCATTAACTTCAAAGAAAATCACCACTCTTAGTTTCTCACAATTAAAATTCTAACAAAAACAATTCAAGAATGAATAGATTTTCAAAAGAAAATCTCGGTTTGTAACACTACCTAACAATAATTTTCCTATCACTATTTTTTAATTCTCATCCCTATGAAATTTACCATTAAATTTTGAGGGAATGAGGCAAATCCTAGCGCCCCCACAAAATTTGTGGGGATCAGACTCCCCACGAGTATTATACTCCATTTAATTTTTTAAAGTCACAATTCAATCTCCTTTTAAAAAAAAAAAATAGTCAAATAGTTAACTTTTATTTTAAGAACTTTTAATCATAAATATTTATTCATTTTCAACTAATTTTTAAATTTTTTAAGAAAATATTCATACTTTTATATGTATATATGTATTAAAAAAATAAAATAAATATAGAATGCAATCAGGCTCGGAACACGAAAACGAATAGGAGAATACATTCCTCGTCCCATCCATATTTAACTCACACAGGAATTTGTTTTTTCTCCACCTCTCCATTCTCCACTTAAATGGGGATTCACCACCTGTTATGGGCCGGATCTTCTTAGAGCCCCGACATTATAGATAAAATGGATATCTCTATTTGTTATATTATTATATACAACCTAGTAATTAAGAAATTATGGGTGCAAATTCTCCAATCCTCAAATGTTGTAGAATTCAAAAAAAAAAAAAAAAAGATTAAGAGCTCATAAATTCAAAACTTCTATCTTCCAAAATTGTCGATTATCTTTTTAAATTATAAGACAATTTGGCCGAGTGGTCTAAGGCACAAAAAAGACATCTTAATCATGCATATGCATTTATAAGTCTTCTCCTTTTTAAGCACAGATCTCGTGTTACTAATACATAGTCTCATCTTTTGGTAATTTATAAGCCTCTTAAATGACCTTATATCGATTTTTAATTTTCATATCACTAATTCAAGCACACCCTTATTTATATCCTACCATTCAATTTTCCCAATGTATCATAGTTTTTCTATATGACCAAATCACATTACAATAACAACAACAAAAATTAAAATTAAAATTAAAATTAACATGTTTAAGCACTTCCAATACAAATTATATAGACTCAATCAAAGTTCCCAAACGAAAATACTATCGAACAAACACGATTTTGAATGGGGCCATTCAAATAAATAATAATAAAGGTTCATTGAAACAAAGTAATATAATGGATGGCCATGGGACAAATAGAGACCTTTCCTAGAATGAGAACAAGATTACAAATTTGGGGTTATTTGTTTGCCAAAGTTATATCAAACCAAACACTTGTTAATAACCTATTAATTTATTATGAGAGTGACATAGTGAACTGGTTCCGGAATAACTAAAAAGTAATATATTCAATCCACGTTCGTTACCTACTTAAGAATTAATATCTTATAAATTTTCTTGACGTCTAAATGTTATAGGGTCGGTATATCTCATAACAATAATTGAAATATGAAATTGTCTATTGTGATGTATTATAAGTAAGATGCAATTACTTCAATCACTCAATAGAAAATTGGTTTTGAAATAACTTTTTTTTTTTTTTTTTTAAATTGAAAATAACTAATTTACCACGTGAGAAATCTATGTCATAAAGATAGGTGCATGTATCAAATTTTTTTCTCATATTTTCGATACTTCTATGGATGAAAATGGCTCCACATTATCCTTTTGGTTGATGTGGAATAAGTGGAAGAGAGATCGCTTTAGCTTCTTTTTCTTTTCTTTTTTTTTTCTTTTTCTTTCCATTTTATTTTCAATTTTATTTCGTGGTCAAAATTGGCAGAAAAGTTTCGTTTTCTCACTTTAAATATACTGACAAAATAATTAGCTATTCTGTTGTCGAACAATAAAATCAATGTGTTGAGAATATTGAAAATGACCATCTTTGAAGGTATTAAATTTTTGTCAGTTGATAATTTTTTATGTTTATAAACTTCATATCGATGTAAGGGTTGAATTCAACTTTTAGATATGTTGTAATTTCTATTATTCAACAACATTTAGTGCGTGAGGATTTTAAGTAAATCTCTTAATCTTCTTACAAAAATAATAATGTTATTAGACTTATATTCTTGTTCACATTATATTATAAAATGTTAAAAAAAGACATAAATAAAATAGTAACATAATTACTTACACTTGTGAGAATCATCTTTTGTGATATTGTCAGCTTGAATATAAATTTTTGTGACTTCATTTTTTGTTTTATCTAAAATGTTTCATATCATTAAAGATTTTTGTCCTCTTTTATAAATTTATAATCTACTTCTTATTTAATTAATGTAGAATAACTATTTTGATGGTTTTCTTACAATATTTATTATCAGTATTTTTATTTGTATTTTATTTGAATTGAAATATCAACCTAAATTCATTCATTTAGGCCTCGAATTAATAGACTTTTTTTTTTTGCTTTTAAAATATAAAAATCATACATGTTTGATAACTATTTTTTGTTTATTGTTTTATAAAATTAAAAATAAATTTAATAATTGTTTTTAGTTTCTTAAAAAATCAAAATTTATTATCTTTAATGTTTAATAAAATAAAATAAAACTATTTTAGAATTTTATTTATCTAATAAACCTTAAATGTGCTGGTTCGAACTTTGTTTGTATGGGCTTTTATTACTTTTCTAGCATTTTTCAGAATAAAAAATAAAAACTAGTTTTTAAAACCTACTTTTTTTTAGTCATTAGATATTTTCAAAATGTTTTAAAATTTTTTAAAACAAAAACAAAAATTAATTATCAAACAAATATAAAATAAAAAATGAAATTGTTATCAAACTCGCTTTTAACTTCCAAAAAAAAAAAAAAACCAGTTCAACTTTCAAGACTATAGTTTCAATTTGGAAGGTTATAGAAAAAATTAAATTTTATAAATTTCAAATAATTTTATGCACATACAAATCATCAAGAAACCATACACGATATTGCAAGTCAAAAAAGAAAACATACATACGACACCTACACACGATTTCATTGATAGAAAAACAAACACGAAGAAACTAAAAAAAAAAAACCATACAAATTAATACACATGAATAAATTTCATATAATTAATTTCATCACTCGAACTTCAAAAACCAAATTAAAAAAAATAAAAAATAAAAAAAAAACATTAAGAACCAATACACAATATCAAAGGTTGAAAATGATATGATATATAATTTAATAATAAGAGATTAAGAAGTTCCACTCTCTATCTCTCCAAATGTTTTATAAATAAAAAATTCTAAAAAAAAAAAAAAAAAAAAAAAACACGAATTAGTACACAATTATTGTAGGTGAAAAAGGAACAATATTTAAAATAAATAAATTAACAAAAGCAAAGTGGGGCGAAGTTTCTTGGGAGAAAATATTGTACAATAATTTTATTTATTTTTATTTTTTTGAAAAAAACAATAGCAATAAATTCACGTGAAAATTGCTCCTAACCTACCCACCATTTGAAGCAAAGCACCAAATTTGGGCCCATTAGTGTTCCTTTCATTTTAGCAATGATTAAGACATTCTATAAGTTGATTAAAGATAAAGACATTGTACATTTAGTCAAATTTTGAGTTAAAAATTAATTTTACAAAAAGTTTTAAAAAAAATTTCCTTTTGTGGTCAATACTTTAAAGTTTATTTTATGTTAGTCTATTTAATTTTAAAGGTCTAATTTAGTATTGGTTGTTCGTGATGAATTTAAAGTTAAATTTGAAATAAAATTAATTTAATAATAGTTGTACTTAAGAAATGGCATAAAATTTATAGACTAAATTCTAATAGAATCAATTTATTTGTAAAAATTAAAAAACTGAAGAAAAAGAAAACATCTATAAAAAAAACGATTTTGAGTTTTGTTTTTTTTTAAGAATATTTTAAGTTTGGTTAAAACCACAGGGATTAAAATAAAAAAAATCTTATATATATATAATTAACCATAATAACTCACAAATGTTTTTTCCTTTTTAAAATTCAATTATAACTAAAGAAAAGAGATTCGAATTTATTTTTTTTGGAAAAGATATTAATACATAGGTATATGCATGGAGCATACAAACAAGATTATAATAAAGCCCTCCATATGCAAGGAGCATACAAACAATATTACAAGAAAGCCCTCCAATTAATAATTATGGAAGAGGTATCATAGTCTTTAAAAAGAGAAGATTTATCACACCATTTGACAGCATTAACAATAATACCGTCCCATATTTCTGTAGTTGATTTCACTTTGTGATTTGAAAATGCGGCCATTTCGCTCTAACCAAATCCACCAATAATATTAGCAAGCAGAAATCTCTTTTTAGATTTGCATTTCCTGTTAACCGTATGTAATAAAAGGTGTTGAAGAGTTCCACTAGAACCCTGAAATTCAACATCATCAATAATAGTAAGGGTGCACAAATAACCCGAGAAACCCGAACCAACTCAACCCAATTTGACGGGTTGGCTTGGGTTCAAATTCATGAAATTTTCATGGGTTGGGTTGGGTCAAGGGTTGACCTAAAATTAACTCAACTCGACCAACTCGAATTTATTATTTAATTAAATTTTTATTTTTTTTACCTAAAACATATTTAATTATTTATATTATATGTATATGCATATTTATTTTATTTAATTATTATTGTTAGACTTTTTACTTTTTAATATTTTTTAAACTTTAAACCTATTGATGAGGTTTTGAAGTTAAGTAAACTTAAATTTCGCATCTACAATAAAAATCTACTTATGCTAATGTTCGTCCTAAGTTTCTAGGAATAAGAAATGGGTGTTAGAGATTGTTTATTGAGTACATTGCTTATCATGGTGAGCTTCTTTAATTTTAGGTTAGTTACAAATTTATGAACCCGATAACCTAACCCAACCCAAACCGAAAATAAAGGGTTGGGTTGGAGAATTGATCAACCCGAATTTTTGGGTTGGGTTGAAAATCACTCCAACCCAACTCATGTTCACCCCTAAATAATAGAAAGGAGGAGATGAGCCAAAAAATAACATCTCATAAACAAATGATGGCTGGTTTCGATCTCATTATTACACATCACACACCAGCTTGGGGAGAAGCAGTTGGTAGGATTTCTTCTTTGCATGACTTCAGCTGTGTTAACTCTGGAATGAAACAGGGTCCAAAGATGCATTTTAATTTTCTTTGGGATCGTTGTGGACTAGAATGTTGCGTTTAAAGTAGAAGTTGAAGTCGCAATAGCAGGCACGAGAGATTTTCATGGAGTATATTGTGTATTTAGGGCTGTCATCCAATGTCCATTCAATACAGTCTTGCATTCCCACATTAAGGGGAGTTGGCCAATAGCAAGAAATATTTTACCATAAGTCCATTTCTCTATTCATCAAGTTTCTATGAGGATATAAATGCCAAGAGTTCTCTTGTTGGTCCCAAGCTTCAGCAACAGATAAATTTTTTTCTAGAACTTAGATCATAGAATCTAGAATAAGAGATAGAAAATGGGCCATCTAAAACCCAAACGTTGTGCCAAAAGCTCGTGCTCCTCCCATTGCAAATACGCCATCTCATTTTCTCTAACACCATATTGGCCATTTGCAGAATAGATAACCTCAAAATTATTAATTTATACAAAAATATGGTTAGAATTCTACTGTTATTAACAAAATGTAACAAACCTTAAAACATAGAGACCAACATATATTTTTATTAGAAATTGTAAAAATTCTAACTAAATAATATGGTAATCAATTGGTTATGAGCTTGAGTTTCAAATGCGGTTAAATTAAAAAATAAAAAAGGTAAAATGGTTGTGAAAATAAATAATTATGAATTGATATTTACTCATTTTTTTATGAGTTCAATCTATAATTCTCACTTACTTATTAAAAGTATTGGCGACATGTTGGTTTCATTGATTGGTGGCAATGAAGTTCAACACCATGGTCACGAATATGATCTTGAAAATTATTAGAAAATGTGTACAACCACTCTCAAATAAATGAAAGTAAAATATCAATTATAGAGATCAAACTTGTGATCATAATGTTGAACTGTATTTTCACAAAAATAAAATAAAATCATCACACCACCAATTTATACTAAATAACAATAATAATATTGACTTACTTTCTTTTTTACAATCTAATATTATAAGGTAAAAAAATTTATGTGGTACAACTAATTGAGGTGAGCTACCGATATAGGTAAAAATATTGGAAGCTAAGCCTCCACATCAGCCCTAATTGATGTGGCTAAAGCGACGCGAGCTTATACGATCCACGGGTATTTTTGTCGAGTAATCGGCACTTTTACGACGTCGTATTTGCATTTATTTCTGTGGTAGTTTCTTTCTCTAGCTGATCGTTTTCTCCGGGTTGCAATCACGTGGACTATTAATATCATGGTCCTACGATTCATAAGCGATCGGACGGTTCAAATTTGTACAAAAACTCTTGAGTTACAATACTGTCAGAGTTACAAGTGATTCAGTCAAATGGTGGACCCCGAGATGGACCCACCGTGGTCCTGGTTCTAGAGGATTTCTGACTTAATACGTCGCCTCGTCTCGTCAATTACTCGCCGCTTTTTTAGTAGTTTGATGGCTTTCCTAAGAAAAAAAATGATTATATTTTTAATTTATTTTATACTGAGAAAATTAATATTTTGTCTTTTTTTTTTTTTTAAGAATCGGCCAATTGGAGCTCTTGGGGCAAGCCGGGGGTGTCATTTGGCTTTAATAGGTTTTATGTGACATTTCAATAATATTTATTTGTAATCTTTGTATATTTTTACTTTAAATTTTTTTTTTTTTTTTAATTATATGAAAAATTAAAATAATCATTTTATCCATATATTGAAATTTAAATTAATAATCATCATTTTAGTTAATTTTAAATTATGTAACTAACGATTTTATTTATTTTTTTTAACTAACAATTTTGTCATTTTAAAAACTAAAAGTAAAAGTGAACATAATTAAAATGATAGAGGTAAATTTTCAATTTTGAAATATAAGAATCAAATTAAAATTAGATCTTAGACTGAAAAGATACTTTTTCCTTTTATAATTTTTATTTTTAATTTTGAGATTTGAGAAGGGTGTGTTTAATTATCAACATGGTTTAGTTAATTTTTTATCAAAAAAAATTAAACATGATTTAGTTTAGTGATCACATACATAGTAAAATTTATGATGTGTTTTGAAGCGATTTGTTGAATTATTATAAATGGTAGAAAATTCTAATTAACAATCGAAATATAAATTGTTATAACGAAAGTTATAATATAATATATATGTATTTGAGGTGCACATTAATATAATAAAAAATTGTTATGAGTTTTATTTATAATCTGAATTACTTTAGTTTTTTTTTTTTTTTTTGAGTGTTTGAATTACTTTAGTTAAGACCGTGAATTACTACAGTTAAAATGATAAATTATGGACTAAAAAATCCTCTTCAATCATTATAACTAGTGCACCAAATATATATAAATCATGTTATTATAATTTAATTCATCTCAACCTAATTCATCTTTAAATGGGTTCAAATGCTCTTAGGAAGTTATGAGTTTAATTCAAGATAATCACCTATACATGAATTAATTTTCTGTAAAGTTTCTTGACCACTATATATGGCAGGGTTGTCGATATGAATAATAGTTCAATAGTATAAATGTGCTCATGATAAAAAGGTCATGACAATAACCAGAAAATTATAGAGGCTCCTTCCCTCGATAGGCAAGACACCCTATGACGATGATTTTTATCATTGGTGGTTTACCTAAACAGTTATCACGTGAAAAAAGTTGAAACGTGTGTAAATTTTATGAACACCCACGAGTATAAAAAAAAAAACCATTTAAGGTGTGTTTATGCTACCAAGAATAAGGGAGGGAATGAAAATAAAGATGATTTTCCGTACTTTGATTAACGGGAATCATTCCCTCCATAATCGCATTTTCCTAAAATCATCTTTTTCATTCTCCCTACAACAACTTTTTATACATCCATCAGTATTTTTCACTCTTATCACACTCATTATTTTATTTTTCTCATAATCATTCCTTCACCACAAACACAAATAACCATTTTCCATAATCATTATCTTCATCCCAAATATAAATAATCATTCTCCCCATAATCATTTCTTATCTTATTTTCCTTATAATTCTCATTCTCCCCATAATTGTTATCATTCCCCTTCCCCGAAACATACCCTTAATTCTATAAGTAATTTGAAGAGAAAATTCATACACTATTGGATATAGGGCATGTTAGTAAGGCCACGTTTGATAATCATTTGATTTTTGATTTTTAGTTTTTGAAATTTAAGCCTACAACAACTACCTTACTATATGTTTTTTTCTTACTTGGATATCTACATCTCACCTATTTTTGTAGAAATCAAACCAAAATTTGGAAACAAAATAAATAGCTTCAAAAAATTTGTTTCTGTTTTTAAAAGTTGGTTAGCATTTACATACTTTCTTAAGAAAATATGGATATATGATAGGAAAAGTAGAATATATTGTAGGAAATTTGAGTAAAAATAGACTTAAATTTCAAAAACCAAAAACAAAAAAACCAAATGGTTATCAAACGGAACCTAAATATTTTAGCTACTCCATTTCACATGTATTTTATTTTATTTTTGTAAAGTTCAAAACCTAGTAAATTTTTTGAAAAACGACATTCGAAATTTTAAAAGATAGACTATTTTAAAATAGGGAAAATTCTATGTTTGGTTCATATGGTTTGAAGAAAGTTAGAATTTAGTCTTTATAATTTCAAAAATTAGAATTTAGTCCCTATGATTTGAAAAAAGTTAGAATTTGGTCCCTATAATTTTAAAAACTAAATTTTAGTTCATATGGTTTGATAAAATCTAAAAAATAGTCTTTATCATTTCTAATCGTTAGCGAATTGAGTACGTGAAAGGTTGTTATTTATACGACAATAATAGCAATGTGAGTTAAGTGACTGATTGTAATTTTTTTTTAGCATAAATAACTAATTTTTACGTACATAATTTATGATGATTACACACGACAAGAACTAATCATTAAATTTTATCAAAGCATAGGGATTAAATTTTAGTTTTTTAAATTATAAAGGCTAAATTCTAACTATCTTCAAATTATATGGAATAAATTATAGAAACTAAACTTTAACTTTCTTCGAACCATTCAAAATATTAAAAATCAATTATATAATGTTTAACCGTATAAACTAAAGTTGATATTTTATTAAATTAAAATAGGTATAATACAATTATATCATATTGTAAAATAACTTACTCGTTGGATAAAAAAATAGTACTTACACAACATTTTAAACACAAAACTTGTTCTTAAATTAACTAAAAATATTTTATATTCAGTACAATATTTCAGTAATTATAATTAGTTTTATGGTTTATATGCATACTATAAAACAATTTTTTTCTTACAATTCTATCAAACAACTTCTTTTTTTTTTTTTTTTGATTGCTATCAAACAAATATTGAACAATGATTATATTATGATTCAATTTAAGATTTCGATATCAAACATAGATATGAAGATTGAATACACAACTCTAGTTTTTATGTCTTGGTTTTAAATTTATATAACCAAATCACTAATCTAACACATTAAATTTGTTTACACAATCGAGAACAAAGTGACATAAATGTTCTTAATTAAAAAAGTTATTATTTGGAATCTCACATCTTCAATATTTGAATTAAAAAAACCGTGTACACAATTAAAAACCATTTATATTGAAAGAGGTTTATTTATTTATAATAATTTTTTTGGAATAAATATTTTGTTTAAAACAGAAAAAGGCAAAGGAGAGCACAAATGCATGTAAGTCATGCTACTATATGAGTGCAATTTGCAGTTGTGGCTGCACTCCAAGGATGATGTCAATATATGAGGTGCCTCCAGCACTATATATTCCAATTCACTTTTTTTTTAAATAAATAAATATGTGTGTGTAAAATCATGGCCCGTACTCAAATTGTTCTGGCTATTATAGTCATTATGGTTAGTTTAAAGTAGTGACAGGTAGAGATTAGAAGTAAAGTCATATTAATAAAATTGAAGTTCTACTAATCATATTTCCTAGATTTGCGGTGTTCCAGCTTTAGCTACAGTTTTTAGTTTTAAGTTTTAGTACACTTTCGTAAGTTTGCTTTTTGCCAAGGATTTAGCTTTAAAAGTTATATTTAAAAATTAATTTGAGTAATTAAAAATTTGAAAGTTGTAGTTAAAAATTCATCT
This sequence comes from Sechiopsis laciniata, assembly GCA_037833695.1. NCBI lineage: Eukaryota > Viridiplantae > Streptophyta > Magnoliopsida > Cucurbitales > Cucurbitaceae > Sechiopsis > Sechiopsis laciniata. The sequence goes on along the minus strand of JBBMKA010000002.1, from coordinate 6,590,672 downwards.
AGATGTAATTTTTGTGTAGAGAAGTTAGATTCAAAATATTTTTTGCACGTAAATTTAAAATGAGTAGTTAAAAAATGAATGATTAAATGTGAGTGAGTATTAATAATAAGGGTGAGTCTTCTAGACGAATGCAAACTAATGAGTGCTTAAAAATGAGTTATTTTGATTGATTTGAAATGAATGATTAAAAATGATTGAGTAGTTATAAATGCATGATCATAAATAAATGGTTAGAAGTGAGAAGTTATTTTTAAAAGTAAAAATGAGGAGTTAATAAACACTCGCTTGGATGTAAGTTTTCGAAGAGGAGTTAATAAATCCTCCATCTTAATACTCTTTAAATATGCAAACAAACACCCCCTAAATCAGTAGTTCAACATCCATATATTATCGGGATTTAGATAATAAAATATTACGGTTACAGATTGTATTTGAACTAAAAAAAAATTATTTCAACATTATTTAAATCATGTTCCTCTAATTATTGTGAAGTAGCCTAATAAAGAGGACTTTGAAAAATTAAGAATTCAATCTATAGTAACCATTGATATAGTCGAGATGCGTCTTAGTCTAAGTTGACTCTAATTGTTTGTAGTATTAATACAGCGCAAAATTATTGTCTTAACTTATCATAGGATCCAATTTTAGAAAATGCTTGGACTTTGAGGTTCTTTTTTTCCCATTTTTATAAACAAATTACCAAATATATAGGAAAATTGAGGTTTCTTTGAAACATCAAAGAGACGAATTTTAGATTTTGCACGATAAAGATAAAGAGAGAGGAACTCAAATTTCTAATGTCCATGTGGAAATATTGATGATAGAAAGGTAGTCTTAATATTGGTTAGTTATCCCTCAATTTTAATATATGGGTGTTAGATTTTGTCATACATATAAAATTTGCATTAATTGCTATTGACCTTAAATTAGTCTCTACTATAGACTTCTTGTTAACTTTTGTTTTTTTAAAAAAGAATTAATTTTTCCCCCTATAATTTTAAAACATGATTTTGATTAAAATTAACTTCAAACTTATCATATATGATTTAGTTTTAAGTTGTATATTTAATATTACAAAGACTAAAATTGGATATCTAAAAGTAAGTTAAAATATTAATTTAGTTACCTTTGAGTTTGATTTCATTTTAGTTATTGGACTATCGAATGTTTTATTTTAGTCCTTATACTAAAAAAAAACTTAATATTGATCTCTATGATAAATTTGAAGTTAATTGAAATTAAAATTAGTTCAATAATATATATATATATATATATAAAGCAAACTAATTCAATAATGAGAACCACCATTACAATATATTCTTCCGATCAGACTACGAACTAGTCCATATCCACAACCCAAAGAGAAAAAACCAAAGATAAAAGCCAAATCTACAAAGAAAAAAAATTATTTGAACCAAGGTGTTAACCTGAATGGGGAGATAAAGCTCTACCTGAAACAACCTACGAACTACCATGCCTCCATCAGGAGAGCTTTGATAAACTTTAGGGAGTAAACTGACGTCTATCTCGATGATTGAAGAATAGGAGCCCACCATAGAACTTGAAGAAGGATATCATCCACACAAAAACTGATCCTTCCATTTCCACGAAACATACAAGTTTCTAAGACAAACCCAACTAACTCATCCCAAATACGTAAATTCAAGTACCAATTAGTAGAGTAGACCAACACAATCAAAACAAGGAAAACAACATTACAAAAAGAAGAAAACATGATAATCTTATCCAGAAGAAACAATAAGTAGATGAAACCTACTAGATGAAACCTACTAACTCACACATAGTAGCGGTTGAAAAATCGGTTGAGAATCGGATCGACTCCGTCAAAGCGATGGTCCAATTTGAAATATTGCATGACGCCAACTATCTAAACTTATTGAGTAAGCCAGGTTTGCATGCTTCCACAACATCTTTGCCTCGAGCCTTGCATGTTGTCTAAATGTCACTATTTACCTATTTTTCACACCATCTATTTGACCTAACTTCACGACGTTTGGCCGACCTCTTACTATCTCTCCCTATTGACACTAGTCATTTTCTTCATCACAACCCTAGAGAGCTAAGAGGCTCTATAAACGTAGGTGGAGATCTAGGTGGCTCTCCTACCTCTTATTCTTAATCAAACTTCTTCAGCATACATTTTCCTCGTAATTTCAATTCTTCACTAAAAATGACCTCCCTCGATCAAATAGCATCAAATATCGCCCTCAACCTTTACTAACTGTCACTTCAATCTCGTCTCTCTCATCTCCTTTTACTTCCTCTTTCGCAAGCCTCCCTTGGAACTTCCACTCAGGATCGAAGAACTTCCCTCAAACTCTAGTTGAAGCTTAACTAGACCCTTCAACCTTCTGCTAGTAAGTTTTCGCTGAGACATCAACAGAATGCTCTTTAGCTCCTTCTAGTTCTTTCTCCCGACTGACCTTGGAGACTATAAATTTCTCACTGCTTGATCTTTTAAGAAACCCTGTCGAAGCCCAATAACGCATCTTGTAATGCCTCTAAACGCCACAAACAAGCTCCCATAAAAATTCTCTTGAAAGCTTAGAGATTGATTCTTTTCTCTCTAAAACAAGTGAGGGCAACCCCTAAACCCACTTAACAACTTATAATAGTTTTAATACAAAAAAGAAACGTTAAAAAATTCTAACACAGAGAGAAAACTTCAATAATGGGTAATTTTGTTAAGAAAAATTATTAAAGATCCCTCATGGCAAATTTCAATTTTATGAAGAAAATTTAACAAAAAACTTACAATATATTGACTTTTTTTTTTTCAACAAATTTAAATTTTATAATATTTTGATTACTAGATTACAAACCTGCTATATTCTTGTTGCACATTTTATTTTATTTTATGAAATTTGAATACGCCTTTATACCAAATATGCAAATGGGAAATAATGCTGAAATATAAGGTCCGATCAATATGAAATGTAAATTGATAAAATAAATAAATAAATAATGAAAGTGGGATACAGCTTGCAATTGGCATAATTTAGCACAAGATTCGTTTCAGTTTCAACTAATATGACGGAGATGTTTACACGTTTTTTGTGAAATTAGTTGTTTGATAATTGTTTAATATACTTTGACAACTACTTTATAGTCAATTCCAACAAAAAATAAAAGAAAAAAAAAACTACTTGGTAGAAATACTGATTTATTTATTTATAAAATATAATTTCTTTTTACAACTATATAAATATAATTCTTATTTCACAATTGGTCTAACTCTTTTATATATATATATATATATATATATAAATATTATACTTGCATTTCGATCATTGTCCATCAAATTATGTTGCCAAATCTAAAATTAATGTGAAAGTTTTTTTTTTCCTAACAGTAAATTTCAAAGATTTTAAATGCACATTCTCCAAAAAGAATTGAACAATACTTTGGCACTTATTAGTAAGAACCCAAATCTTCCTTATTCAACAAGCCACAAATTTAAACTCTTTTACTTATCTTTTCCCAAACCGAAGTCTTCCTTACTACGAAAGAGTATGCAAATTTACTAGTAAAGACCCAAGTATTGCTCAAAAGAATTTAAGTTATAACCCACTTAAAGAGAAACGATTAAAAAGAAAAGTATTGATTATATGAACTTTTGCTTCAACCATTTTAATTATTAATATTTTTCTAAAATATTTCATTTATAATAAATTTTTGTATCGTTTTTTTATATTCTATATTTTTTTTTAGTAAAAGTTGGGTGAGGGGGACTATAAACACTACAAAAAGAGTATACTAAATGAGAACCAAATACCGTTTCAAATTGAACTGAATTTTCACAAAACAATGAAACCATCAGACACTGTTCCTTTCGATGAACTTAATATTTTCAATCAACTAAACTTACAAACTTTTAATCAATTAAATTAATTGTTTTCAATCGATTAAACTTATTTGCTTTCCATCGATTAAACAGATTTAATTTAATCATCAATATGCTTTAAAAAATCAAACTTATTAATTCTATATTTGACTGATGAATTTATTTATTTGTTATCTTTCTATTCACATATATTTTCAAGTCAAGTTATAAAAGAATAAAAACCGTTTGAAAAAGGTAATTTTGCATGCATAGTAAAAAATGGTAAAGTATTTTCATCTATAACACAAAATTAAAATTAATTCATATAATGGGAAATTCAAATTGAGTTTTATCACGAATAGAAATCAATGTGTTATAAATGAATTATTTTAGAAATTGTGGTGTAAATATATACAAGAAGTAGAATGTGCTATTGAAAGTAAATTTTCTTTAAAAAACTTGTTTTAATTTTAAAATTTAGCTAAAACTTACATATCTTCTGAATAAAGAATAAGCTCATTAAATATAGAAGGTGAATAGAAAAACGGTGACTTTCTAAATTCAAATTTTGAAAAAAAAAATTGTTTTTTTAGGAAAGGAATTTAAATGTTCTTAAGAAAGTTGAAACTTATGGTTAAAAAATGGATGAAAAGGACTCAATTTAAAAAATTAAAAATAAAAAATCAAATAAATATGAAATAGAACCTTAAATTTATGTTTTGATTTTGATTATGCTACTTTTTGTAAAATTTTAATTCCACCATAAATTGAAGAGTTGAGTTGATATGTAAGAAAGATTGTTGACACCAATATAGTGTTGTGTCCATCAAATTTAGAAGCATAAATTAGTAGCACACCAAAATGATGATGTTGCATTGAGTTGAGAAAGTAATAGGTAGCTTTTAGAGATGAAATGATTTGATTCTATCTTTTCCTCTATATCATATATTATGGAAATTAGGAAAGGAGGTGACATGAGCCTCTACTTGGTTGCCACTCAACTTAGTAGATTGCTCGTGATCTCATTCTCCTTGCTCGGACCTCTCGATTATTTTGATGAGTTTTGTTGAGACTTGACCGCACACAAAATTCACTTACTATATGGTTCCATGTGGATGGTAAAATTACAAGTTTTAACCTATATATAGTAATACATACACGCTTATATATATATATATATATATATGAATATTGAATTGTCTAACTTTTATTATTTTTATAAAATAATGATTATTTTACTAGATTTAATTCGGATAAGAAATTAATTCCAAATATTGTCCTAACATATTTTAATTTAAAAATACATGGTTCTGAAAAAATTGTTAATTTTTAGTATAAGAATAAGTGACCAAAATAAATAAAGAAAATAAAAATAAACGCATTTAAGAAAATAGGAAAATAAGACTCAAATCACACAACACTTGGTCATGGGGCTACCAATTTGTTCCCTTTTTTACAAACAAATCTTCATTTTCTCATTTTAAAATATTTCTTTTATTCGACCATCATTATTTTAAAAAATGATTGATCTTATAATTATTAAATTATACATAAAGTTAGTGGAACCATCTTTTTTACTTTTTTTTATAACATAGACTTTAGTTGTCGATGATCTACTAATTGGACTTTTTTATTTATTTAATTTTTTTTTTAAGCAATTGACTAATTGGAGTTACGCTGTTATACGTTACAAATTAAAAAATATAATAATAAAATAAAATAAAACATAATTTTTTCTGTATATTTTTATTCCATTTAGAAATTGAGATTTAAATCGGTAAACTTTAGTTACTCAATTATAAAAAAATAAAAGGTGGATAGATTTATGCTTTTATTAACACTATTTTATGTATTTATTTAAAATGAACTCAAAATTATCCAAATAACATTATTACTTTTTTTTTTTAAGTACAAATTGAAAGAGGATAACCACTAACCTTACAAAAAAATACTATTACTCACAAATAAATGAAAGTCTAAATACTGATCATCGTGATCCAACTCATGATCATAGTGTTGAACTAGATTACTACCCAACAATAAATCGTAAGTCACCTTCCCTTTGAGATATTATTACTTTTCTCTCAAGTTTTATCAAAATAACAACAAATAAAGAAAAATTATACTCACATATTATTTAAAATTACAGGTTGGATCAGGATAATGAGTATTTGTTGTTATTTTGATAAAACTCGAGAAAAAACATACCGTAAGTAGAGAAAAATCGTAGAGGAAAATAAAGGAAAAAAATCCGTCCATATTATTTAAAATCCCCACTTGATTTTACCATTTCTTCTCAATATTACTTCAGTCTCTACATTTTAAAGAAAATAATTACACGCACATTAAAATTATGCATTAGTTTTTTTTTGGAAAAAGAAAGTAAAATTATGCATTAGTAATTAGAAAGGGTTAACAAATGATTTAAATCGATCTATTTTGAAAGCTATAAACTTCATTTATGCACCTATAAGATTCGAGTTTTAATTTATTTAACCATCGAAATCTAGGTATATAAATTATTATCATATTTTTATTAAATAAAAATTGGCATCTATGCTATAGTTTGCTTGATTTGTCTCTATGGTATAGAACTCTTATTAACTTGGAGCCGACATTAAGAATCTCATCCCTTATGAGTTTAGACATTGAATATTCCAGGCTTTTCTAACGTTTTTACATGTCATAGTACTTTTTTTTCTTTTTTTTTTTTCTTAAGAAAATGTAAATGATATTTTTTACATGTTACGTTTCCGTGGTATAATTAATGTGGATTATTTTTATAATATTTGTATAGTTAAAATATAATTTTAGTTTTTAGATTTTGATCTCTCGTCCTTGAACTATTAAATTTTAGTTCATAATATTTTAATTAAACTTAAATTTAGTCACTATCATTTTTTTAATATTTGTAGTTGTTCAAATCATTTGTGTTATTGTCAGGTATGACTTTACAATATTTAGATATTAAAAAAATTTGTACACAGTAAATATTTACCATGAATTGAACTAATCAAACTCTTTAGTTCTTTAAAATGTTGTAATCAATAAGTCAGTCAAAAAATTAATTAGGTGGCCGTTAAGTTTTTGACAGTCATGGATTAAATTGCAATGGGAAGGGAAATATTTGCACTTTTTATCTAATTCTCATGCTTTAAACTTTTTTGTCTTTCTTTCTTCATTGTGTTCGTATGGACACGAGTTTATATATACGTTTACATATCTCTTAAATATTAGGAGTACACTATTAATTGAGAGGTGGTAGATTTGAATCCATGACTGGATGTTCACTAATATAGTTAAACTGCTATTCTTGCTTTTTTATTATTTTCTTATCAATAATATTTTTTATCTTTTAATTACCCACTTTCTATAAATATATATATATATAACACGTTGGTTGATAAAAGAATCTGAATTTTAACAAAAAAAATATATAATCATTTTTATAAACCAAAGTTGTTTTTAAGGTAGAAGACGAAAAAAACCCTCAACTATTATAAGTCATAACGTGGCAAGATGTCATAAATAACAAAGTTCATAACGCAGTGGATTATTTTGACCAAGGCTAACACCGTAACTTCCAAAACCGGATCGTTCACAGTCCACGTGGTGCAAAACCATTGGCCACCTACTTTTAAAAAACAATATTTTCCCTCCGGTTTTTTTTTTTTTTCAGAGATTAAAAAAAAGATAATAATAATAATAATAAATAATAAAAAAAGAGAAAAATTCATCTTCTTTGTCACTGTTTCTCACTTCCAACTCGTATAGCTGAAACCTCACCTTCTCATTAATGGCTACCATACGGTTTATATTTTCATCTACTTTCTCTTTGTCTTCTCTATAAATCTTGCTCTGCAAATTTCTTACGAATTTTTCATCCGCCATGGCCGCCGAGTTTTCCAATTCCGTCGAGTACGGCCTCCATTTGTCCAAGCGAATTTTCTACGGAAAAGGATCGGCGCCGGCGGCTCTGGCCAGACAGATGTCGAGAGCGTCGGAGGATTACCTTCCGACGGCTCCGATGCTGTACGCCGTCATACCGGAGCCGACGATTGTGGACAATCCCGATGTTCCGAGCTACCAGCCTTACGTTCACGGCCGTTGCGTACCGCCGGCGTTGATTCCGCTGCATATGAGCCGAGTTGCTATGGAAATCGATTGCTGTTTCGATACTGCCTTCATCGGCGTTAGCGGAACGTGGCGCGTGCATTGCGTGATGGCCGGGGAAGGCTGCGAGTGCCTTGTTGCCGTGCCGATTGGAGAGCAGGTACTGAGGTTTTCTTCGTTGGATTCTGAAACTTCGAGTTTATTGATTTTTTTGGTGGTATTGGTCAATCTGTTGATGATGTTGATGTTGTGGAATTAATCTTGTTGATGTTGTAGGTGTAGCTAGCAACGTAAGTAATTTTGAAATCTGATTTTGGAAATACTCTGTTGAGTTTTGGTTTCTGAAACTGCTTTGGAATCTGAATCGATTTGAAGTTTCTCTTTCAAATTTGTCTCCAATATTATTTTGATTGAGTTTCTGCAACGTTTAATCAAACGTAATAGAGCGGAAGATTGATAAATACTTGCTTCAATTTCTTTGAATTTGCGAATCATGATAAGCTGCACAAGTTCATTTTCTTCAACAATCGGTTTTTGTTTTTTCGTTCTGAAGAAAAACATTGTGGCTAACAGGGTTCACTTCTAGGTGTTGAAGTCGATGTTAGTGGAACTTCACATCGTACCGGATTAGTCTCCATGGAAGATGCGGAAGCTATACAGAAACTGGCAAAATCTGGAGATGGGAAGTTTCTGAAAGGGCGCCGGATATACACATTAAAAATTCCCAAGGTTTCATAACTTGAATGTTCTTTAATTTTTTTCATCACGATTTGCTGTTCATCCTACCTCTAGGATCAATATGATATAATGAATGCGCTCCAGGTTGATGGTGGCTGTACTCTTTCAGTTCGAATCAATTGGTCTCAGAAAATACCATTTCTTGATGATCTCTTCTGTCTCACTGTACCTTTCAACTTTCCTGCATATTTAGTTCCTCCTGGGACGAAGATCAAGAACAGTCAAAAGATCTTGCTGCATATAAATTCGGGTATTTCGTCTGAAGTTGTATGTAAATATTCCAGCCACCCAATGAAGGTAACACAAAAGTCTCAGGAGATAATATCAATTTTAGAATTTACCAAACATGATGACTGATTTTTTTTTTTTTTTTTTTTTTTTTTTTAAATTTCTTTTTTATTTTCTTCTCTTCAAGATACTTGGACGCGAAGTTGGCAACTTAAGTTTCTCTAATGAAGCAGAGGTCTCAGCATGGTCAAATATGGATTTTGATCTTTCGTACTCTGTAAGCATCAATCCTTTTCTTACATTACACCCCATTACGAAAAACTGGAAGTTTATTTTTGTTATGGTTTTGAGAAAAGCATAACTTCAACAGATGCGGAATGCTTTTGTTAAAATTTGGTTTCTATCTTAATGGCAGATTTCTCCTAGTGACTTGTTTGGTGGTGTGCTTCTGCAATCGCCATCTCTTCATGATTTTGATCAAAGAGAGATGTTTTGTCTGTACATTTTTCCCGGCCAGAACCAGAAGGTTTGTTAGTTCTTCTTTCCAGTAACATTTTCTTGAGATATTTAGGGCCCATTTGATAACATTTATTGTTTCCTGTCCTTGTTTCATGTTTTTATTTTTTATTTTTAGAACAAGGAAGTTGTCGAACTTGAGACATCAGCCTCACAAAATTTACCAAATTTTAAGCTTGCCAATATGCTAAAAGAGAAACATATGCAATTTGGGGATCAGTTTATATAAAAGTAGAAACACAACATAAGTTGTAGTTTCTTATTTTTCAGCCCAATTTCAGAAAGTTTATTTAAATTTTGTGTACAAGAAATGGGAATATTAGTCCGTTTCTCAAAAAATCAGAAATAGAAACAAGAAATGGAAATGTTACGAAACAAGCCATTAATTATCTTGCACACCCAGTATTTTTTCCCTTTTATTTTGAATATTAGGTTGAATCTACTGTTACTTGATAAAGAAGAGATGTCTTAATCACTTTAATATGTTGTTTTAGTTAATCTACATACAAGTCGCCTGATATTTACTTAGTTCATTGAAAAAGGTATTGAAATCTAACCCAACTTTTGGCTTAACTCACTGTCATTATACCTCTTCGAGGCAGTATTTTATCGGGGCCTTCCTTTTTCCTTGGTTGGTTGACAATTTATTTTGTGTCATTGATGTGGTAGGTCCTGCGTTAACGTCTCTCCTTTTCATTATTAGGTTTTCAGAAAGGAAGCAGTGTTTATTATTGACATAAGTGGAAGCATGAAGGGTGTCCCTCTCGAGAGTACAAAGCGTGCAGTCCTTGCATCACTTTCGAAGTTGAGTCTCGAAGATAAATTTAACATAATAGGGTTCAACGGAGACACTAAATTATTTTCATTATCAATGGAACAAGCAACCAACGATGCAATTACAAGAGCAACAGAGTGGGTTGATGCTAATCTAGTAGCTAATGGTGGTACTAACATACTGCTTCCCATGGAACAGGTAATCTCAGCTCATAAGCAATCAAGCATTACTTTACTTTTCATTGAAAATTCTAGCAGCCACATTTTTCTAATATAGTAAATGATGATTTAGTTTCTTCTCTGACAATAAAGAGGATACTAATGATTTAACCAAATGAATTAGGTTTATAATGGCAATTAAGTTTGTGTTTAATATTTTTCATTTGGTTATCTTCATATTGGTTTTTTGGTTCATAGTGTTATTCTATTACAGGCCATAAAAATGTTAGCTGAAACTGACAATTCAATTCCCATCATTTTTCTCATTACCGATGGTTCTGTTGATAATGAGAGAGAAATATGTAACCTTGTGAAAGCCTCTATAAAAAGTGGAAAGACAATCTCTCCTCGTTTGTGTACTTTTGGTATTGGTAAGAACTTTGCCTTGCTGTTCTTAATGTATATGTTCGTAATGTATATTTCTTTTACGAAACACTTGACATCCTGAGTAAAAACATTTAAATAGAAAATAAATCTTAATTCACTTAACAAGCGTAATCTTTAAGTTATGCCCAAATTCAAGTTCTTGAAGAAAACGCCACCTGACCTATTGACAGAGAGGGCCACAAAGAGTGAATCTAATCGATGCTACTGCTTCAATTATTAGTGACGTTTCAGGACACACTCAGGGCAGGGACCTGTAACTGTTATTAAATTTACTACTACACTGTTTTGATTTCAACCTACATAATGATTTGGGAAAAAGAACATTTGGTAAAGTATGAGTTACATAGTTTCTCCCATTTTCCCTTTTTCACCGCATGTATATTTATCACCAAGACGTCATGAATTTGAATTTCCCACTCCAATTGTTGAACTAAAAATAAATCTTTATTAATTACCAACGACCCACCAAAACTGATGATAGTACTGAAGGGTATTAAATTGTATGTTAAGCGTTAACTATCGGAAATTTTATAGAATTTCCATTAAATGGTTTCCTTTTGCTCATTAAATGCTTCGGCCAGTTAATGAGGCTAATCTAAAATATGAACAGTTACTTTCATTTGATCTGAAATTTTACGTTTATTGACGTTTAAAGCTTTTCCCAGGTACATTTTGTAACCATTACTTCCTACAAATGCTATCAGAAGTCGGGAGGGGGATTTATGATGCTGCTCATGATGTAGGTGAATATCTCTCTCTGTCTGGTTTGGTCGTTGATGTTAATGATCAGAAATTTTTTACCTCAGCCTTCCATTGATTTTTCTTGTATTGAAGCAATAAACCGTTTCGAAAGGAATGAATTTGGCACCATAGCTACTAGGTAAAAGCTCCTATCGGTTCTTTGATAATAGGATATTGTTCATAGGATTAAAAATCATATTACTTGTGAACAGTGAACATAACCAAAGTAGAAGCTTTCATTAATTTATATAATAAAGAAATAACCTAAAAAAACAAATTCTTTGTGATCATGACAGGCGAAATAAGCCTTGACTTTCAAATCTTTGTGATCTAAAGTTGTTCATTCATTTAAATTCTGTCTTTTCATTAAAGAAAATATGGGAAGTGTTCTAAACTCAATCATACAAAAAAATCACTATTTTGCCAGATTTGATTGATGCTCGGTTCCAGACACTGTTCACAAAAGCATCATCGCTCTTTCTCGCCAACATCACCGTGGACGCTTTCAAGGATCTTGGTTCCCTCGAGGTTCTCAATTCTTGAACAATTCTCTGTTGTCGGTTGTACATTTTGGCGTTGCTATCTTTCGTTTACATAGGCACTACTTTCTTATTTCCCGTCTGAATCTTAACTTCATTTCCAACATGATGCTGTTGTGTTGTGTAGTTGTTTCCAACTCAAATTCCAGACCTTGCATGTGGAAGCCCATTGATAATATCAGGCCGATACAATGGAAGCTTTCCAGAATCTTTCAAAATTAGTGGCACCTCAGCGGATATGAGCAATTCCACAATCTATCTCAAAGCTCAACGAGCCAAAGAACTGCTCCTTGACAGGGTACTGCTTCTTTCTTCCTGCCACATATACCGTTCGTGTATGAATTAGTACAGATGATGATCAATCATGATTCTTATTTTGGAGTTTCTTTCTTAGTATTATAATTTTTTTGGATAAAAAACAATTTCATCATAAATATGAAATTTCATGGTAAGGGTAACCCCATATTATTACAAAAGAGATCTCCAACTATTAAGAAGGGTATCATAGCTATACTTATAAAAAAGGGAATGGTTTAATCCAAGATACAACCGAAATTGTGATATGTTCCATGAAACGTTCAAAGATATGGATTTATCATGGAAAATGCGGCAATTCCCACAAGATCTTTTTGATCTTCTTGAAAGGATGCCCTGTGAGAGTGATATTAAGCATGGAGGATGGATCATTAGGCAAAGGAAAGCACCAGTCAAATTCAGTTCGAATAAGATCCCAAAAGCTTGCTGCATAAGAACGTGTAACCAGAAGGTGTGCTTGTGTTTCATTATCATAGCAGAATGGTTTAAGAAGGGTATCATAGCTATACTTATAAAAAAGGGAATGGTTTAATCCAAGATACAACCGAAATTGTGATATGTTCCATGAAACGTTCAAAGATATGGATTTATCATGGAAAATGCGGCAATTCCCACAAGATCTTTTTGATCTTCTTGAAAGGATGCCCTGTGAGAGTGATATTAAGCATGGAGGATGGATCATTAGGCAAAGGAAAGCACCAGTCAAATTCAGTTCGAATAAGATCCCAAAAGCTTGCTGCATAAGAACATGTAACCAGAAGGTGTGCTTGTGTTTCATTATCTTTATGGCATAAAGGACACAGATATGGAGATGTGGCACCCGCTTTTGTAGCTTGTTGTGTGTGTTGATGGCTCCATGATTCAGTTACCATAGGGAAAATTTGATCTTAATGGATATTTGTCTTTCCATATTGCATCATGTAGCTTTGGTCTCCGAGATAAACTTAGTATTATAGTTTTTTATCTGAATTATAGTTCTTACTCTTTCTTTCCACTGCAGGTGCTTGCAAGAAGACAAATAGATATAATGACTGCACATGCATGGTTACTAGAAAACAAGGACTTGGAAGATAAGGTTCGTCGCTTTAACATGGCTGTTTGTTTATATGGTCAACTATAACGATGAGGGTGGATGAACTTTTTAATGTAGGTTTTCTTATTTTTGAAGGTAAGAGGTTAAGTTTACCATAATTCATTAGGCTTTTAGGTTAGTGGTCATTGAATGTAGTATCTAAATTGGAGGTTATTTGGTGTTCAAACTCTCAAATGTCTTTTTTTTTTTTCCTTCCATTGATATGAACTGATTTTTCATCTCAAACTGCTTTAGCTTTTGGATTTAATGGATCTCGTGAGCCTTCTAGCTGGTTGCCAAAATAGATAAATAATTGAATATTATGTTAATTTCGTTCACGATGTTGAGTATGTATTTACAATAATGTTGGTTTATCTAATCACGGCTGCTGATTGATTTTCCTTTTCTAGGTTTCAAAAATGAGCAAACAAACGGGGTTTCCGTCCGAGTATACACGTTTAATTCTAATGCTAACCAATGAAGGGAAGAAAGCTCCACCATCCATAATAGTACAAGAGGTAAGATTTCCTCTAAACTTCTGGAATCTTCCCTCATTTTCACGAGGAAATGTTTGATAGGGGCTGACCAATATAGCTAGTATTAGTTGATATAATTAAATTTACCTCAACCTATAAATTTAAGTTTTTGGGTTGATTAGTTTTTAACATAATGCAACATGTATCAGAGCAGGATTGCGAAGTCATTTTTTAGTTGATATAATTAAATTTATCCCAACCTACAAGCTTAAGCTTGTGGGTTGATTGGTTTTTAACATAATTCAAGAAACTGTTTATTAATGTTTTTGATGCATGAAATATAAATCAAAATTAGGATATAACTCATTCATCTGATAGATAAAGAGATAGTCAACAGTCATAATGAATAAAGGTTTTAACTGTCGGAGCATCTTTGTACTATTTTTTTTTATAATCGAGAATGAAAGTTTACTCCACTACTTATCTGGGGCATTGATAGGGTTGGGTTTTAGTAGAAATAGGAATAATATAAGGGTATGTTAGCAATTATTTGGAGAGTAAATTTCAATTACTTGGAGAGTAAGTTAAGGTATTTTATTATAAATAGAGAGTGTTAGGGTAGGGTTTAGACATCCAATTATTGAGTGAATTATTGTAGGGCTCATAGAGAGTATTCTCTTGAAAGGGGAGGTTCCAAGATCTATCAAATCTTGGTTTATTTTGTATTCTTTTATCTTTTATATAATCTAGATTCTTGATCATATCAATTGGTATTAGAGCCGTTTGCCGATCCAGGAATGGTCTCAACTAGAATGGAAACGAGAATTCAGGAATGCGAAGAAAAATCAGCCAATTTGTTGAAGAAACAACAAGAATTGGAAGCAAAGATGGAATTGATGGAAGAACGGTTAGTGCAGAGATTTGAGCAATCCGATGCGAGATTCGAACAATTGAACCGGACTTTACAGATGTGGATGGAGTCGAACAAACCGGACAAAGGAAAGGGATTGTTGATCGAGACCGTCGACGAGGTTTGGCGGCTGGTGCAGTGAGCGTGCGGCCAGCACCACCACCATCGCCGCCACCACCTCCGACACTGCCGCCGCTGCCACCGACGCACCATTGCTGCCGTTGCCACCGACACATCACCACCGCCGCCGCCACCTCTGCCACCACTGCCACCGATGCACCATCGCCACTGCCGTCTCTGCAGCCGCCGCCGCCACCAAAAAAAAAAAACTCAGAATTTTATCTTAGTTATTTGTTTATTAACACCTTGAGGACAAAGTGTATTTTTTTGGGGGCCGGTAGTGATAGGGTTGGGTCTTAGTAGAAATATGAATAATATAAGGGTATGTTAGCAATTACTTAGGGAGTAAGTTTCAATTACTTGGAGAGTAAGTTAAGGTATTTTATTATAAATAGAGAGTGTTAGGATAGGGTTTAGACATCCAATTATTGAGTGAATTATTGTAGGGCTCATAGAGAGTATTCTCTTGAGAGGAGAGGTTCCAAGATCTATCAAATCTTGGTTTATCTTTTTATATAATATAGATTCTGGATCATATCAGGCATCTGTACCTGTCCCAAGACCCGAATGTAATGGTCAATAAGAAATTTTACAATTAAGTTAATTGGTAGGTTTTAAACTTAGGACCTCCAAATGAGAATACCTTGAAGACCTCAAGTCTTTACGAACGAAGCCACCCCTTAAGAACTGTAGTACTATTCTAAACATTTGAGATTCCTGTGCAACCCATTTTCATTAGAATACTGAGACCCTCTCCAATTCTAACCTCCCTTTTGAACTCATCTATAACTGTCATTCAGTTCTTTAAAATTTCACCCATGGAACACCATGGGTATTAGCCTATCGGTCAAAACCAATAATAAATTTGAGCATAATTTATGGTGGTTACCTACTACCTAAACATAAAAGGATTATGTGATTATACCATTAGATTAATTAGTGTGTATAAGCTGACTCTCACACTCGCACATATCAAAGAAAATAAAAAAAGATAGAATAGTTCAAGTTAGAGTAGTCACCTGCCTAACATCTAATATCCTACAAATAGTTTTCAAAGGGTAGCACAGTGATTGAAGACTTGGGCTTTGAAGGTATGCTCCCCTCAAAGTCCAAGGTTCGAGACTCACTTTTGACATTATTCTTTCGTCTCTCGGTGCCTAGCGTAGGGACGGGTGTGGTTATCCTTATTTCAAAAAAAAAAAAAAAATCCTACAAATTACCTACCCAACAAACATAGTAGAACCAGATATTTATCGGATGAAATGTACAAAAGCTGACTCGAACCGTCAACAATATCAAAAGAAAAACAAAACCATCGCCCCAAAGAAAATTGCTCATTAATTTAAGCAGCTTATACTAACAACACCAACTTACTTTCAATTCCATTTCGTGACATGAACAGGTGCGCAAGAGATTCGAGTTGTCGAAATCGAACAAGGTAGAATGGAAGGGGCAGACGATCATTTTATTAGGAAACCAAGGCGTAGGATTTGGGAACTCGGCCGCAACGGCCGAGAATGTGCAGCCGGGAAAGGAAATAAAGGCAACTCAAGCAACAGACATGTTAGTGAAAGCCGCTACAAATTGCTGCGGGCGATTGATGGACAGATTCTGCTGCATGTGTTTCCTAAAGTCCTGTATGTATTTGAATGACAAGTGCGTTGTGACTTTTACACAACTCTCTGCTGCTCTTGCCTGCTGTGAGATCTTTAATTGCTGCTTTGAATTATGTGAATGTGATTGTCTCTAATCTTATACTGTACATATGCCTTACAAATGTGAGTGTAGAGATTTGTCCTTTTTTTTTTAATCGAAAGATCCGAAAAGAAGGTTAGGATCGTTCGAAACTTCGAAAGGAATGAGTATATGTCAATTATGAATGTGTTGGTTTTATTCTTGTTGATTAATTGTTATTGCATGAGAAATTTTGTCTGAAGGTTGCAGAAGAGGTTTTATTGGTGAACTTTAATAGTTGAGAATGAATTTACTGGACCCGTTTGATAACGTTCTCGTTTCTTGTTGCTTGTTCCTAATTCTTGTTTCTTGTTCTTATTTTTATTTAAAACAAAAAACAAGAATGTATTTGATAATTATTTCTATTTCTTGTTTCTAAAAAAAATAAGGAACAGAAACAAAACTTGTTTAATAATCATATCTAGTTTCTAGTTTTTTTTTTTTTTTTGGTCTTAAAAATAACATTACATAAATTAAATACATGCATAAAAAAATAATGAAAAATAGGAAATGTGTTATTGATATATCTATAGTAAAATTATGAAATAAAATAAAACAATTATGTATAAATACTATATTTATATTAATCAAGATA
>JBBMKA010000002.1:6547691-6573251 GCA_037833695.1 Sechiopsis laciniata | reverse complement strand
TTCAAAAAAAAAAAAAAAAAAAAAAAAAAAAAAAAAAAGTTACTACAGAAATTAAAAAAAATTATCAGAATACCATTTAGCCAATACATCCACAGGCATCTCATAGCCATATCGGAATCGAAACTCTGCTGCTTCATTCCTTGCTTGTTGAACAAGTGATCTGGCATCAGCTGAGTAGCATAAAAAGTATATAAGGAATTCTATAATTCAAATTTGAGCAAAGCAGACCTTCATAAGGAAGCATCTGCATGTGGTACTTTGAACTAATAACTGTCCTATATAGTCAAGAGATTATACTAAGAACCAATTAATCAATAAGAAGCTGCTATACTTTTTATAGTACAACATTTGGGAGGGGAGATTTGAACCTACAACCTCTCGGTCCATTAATTACAGTGGTGCTAAGCTTGCTTAGGCATCATAAGCTTTTTTTATGTCTGTGAGTGTCCACACAACCTTACTCACACCTCGACTATTCTCATGGAACAACTGTCTGACCCTACTACAATAGGTTTTAAGAAAACTCGTAGGAAATTAATTCTAGTGTAGGTGGTCATCATAGATTGAACTCATTCTTTTGAAGTACTTTATGATTTCCAAGGCCCTTATTTGACAACTTGGCTAATCCATGATGGAAGCTTTGGCATCAAACGCTTAATGTGTATATTTTCACCCATCTCCTATCTCCATCGGTAGAATTTGAAATTGATACATGATGCTTTATTTTTATTTTCTTCCCTTTATAAGAAACCAACTTCCATTGAGAAAAGAAAATTAAAGAATGCAAGGACATTAAAAAAAAAAAGCCTTCAAAAGGAAGTCACACAAAAGGAAGTGATTCCAATCCAAAAAGTGATTCCACAAAAGCCCTCGAGCATTGGTGTTTTCCTCATCGTCAGAGTCTCTAACGACTGGACTCACTCCTTGTTTTTTTCTCTAAAACTCTCCTCTCCTTTTTTCTTCATAGAGCATTGACTACCTCCTCACCCCATAATATCTAGCAACCTTCTCTCTACTTATCCTCTGGCGGTGAGATTTTTCTCTATTTTTTCTTTCTCTTCCTCCTCTCTAAAGCCACTTCACTTTATTCTCTTCATCCTCGTTCTTATAACATACCACATAAAGCACTGGGTGAAACCGAACACATGGCCATTCTCGGGAGATCTTTGCATCTACATCGACAGACATTTCTTCTCCAATTGAAATATTTAACTCAACTCCATGAGCTACGAATATGAGGGCAATATTTCAAGGATATCTGGTGAGTTTCTTCTTCTCTTCTGCTATTCTCTAGTGAGATCATCAAGCAAGACTCTACCGACACACAACGTTTTATCTTTGGTGTTTAGGCTTATATTTACCATATTTATCATTGGTTTAGCCCCTAAATTGTTTTCCTATGTAGTCCACATCTTCGCCCCCTTTCTCTTATGCCACATTTTTTTGCTATTCTCTATCTTCACTATAACTCTTTCATATATTAATGAAATGGTTTGATTCCTATAAAAAAAAACACACACACACAAAAATAGACCTAACAAATTCCTCATCAATGCCTAAAAAGAAATTAGAACGAATCAAACATACAAGAACCTGTCATAAATCCTAAAGATTCTACCGTTTATATCCCTCCCAATAACCTTATAATACAATACACACCCCAACTAGCAACAAAACTTCATCTTCTCACAAAAAGGCAGAGAGTAACTTCTCAATCATCTATCTGAACTTCTACCTATTCTAACAAACTAAAAACCAAACACCTCAAAGATAGACAAACCGGGAAAGGTCAGAGCTCCAGAGGATATGGTCATCTATCATAACTTCTATCTAATCTAACAAACTAAAAGCCAAACGCCTCAAAGATAGACAAACCGGGAAAATTCGGAGCTCCAAAGGATCATAATGTTTTCCCCCACCCTTTCACCAAGGATGCAACAAAATGGATTGAGCAGATAAGGTATCTTTCTCAAGAGCCTACCAAAGTATATCAAGGATATTAACTCTTATGTATGTGGATAATTAGTCAAATAAAGAATTTGAACTTCTTTGGAATTTATATCACCCACATGATACAAGACAACCATGGACTCGCTAGAAAGAGAAGGGTTCAATAACCAACGAAAGAGCTACACAATAAGCTAGAAAGAGAAGGGTTGCTCCAAGATTAAAACTCAAACACCCCAATAAAAGAAAAGGGAGTCATAGTCGTTTACCTATCTAATAAAGAACGACAAAAACTGGAGAAAAAGAAAAGAACGACAAAGAGAACTCCCAAAAAGAAACCTGTAATGCCAGTTGCGAGCAAGCCCAGATTTTTAGTGATGGAGAAAAGGTGAGTGACACTTGTCTGGTCCAAAAGTTTATCCTGAAAGAAAAATGAGAATATTACTATAAGTGAAACTAGATACTAAGCTTCAATACAGGCAAGGAAGTGGCACGGCCAAACCAACAATACTCACAGGGACCTTCTTCTGAGTCACGACACAAACCGAATCCTTCCCTTTGACGCCAATCGAGGTAGTTCCAGCAGATTTCACAGCCTTGAACGCATACTCTAGTAGATCATTTCAAAATGAACAAGTCATGAAAACCTAACACTGGTTACAAGCTAGAACTCGAAAACCAAAAGGAAAAACATAGGATAATTGAAAACATCTTCCTTGGGAAATATTACCTATCGAAACGTTAAATGTCGATCATATCAAATCGGGCCTAAAATTTCCAAATATTTTACAATCCACTACACTCTAAAAAAGCCAACACTCACAGATCAAAGGCCATAAACTAAAATACACCTATAAGAGAAAAACCTTCTTTATCAAACATAAATCAGGAAATTAGATTGCACGACAGATACTAAATACATTTTCAACATTAATATCCAGTCCTAATGAACAACGAAGCACTTCAGAAAAGAGATTAGAGTTTTCACCACTAAAACTCAAAGGTCTAGCTTAATCAATACAGACGAAATCATTCTTGAACGCTAATCAAAGATTAAAAACCCTAGGAGATCGTTCAACTGGATACAAGGAAGCGAAAATGAGATTGAAAAGACGAAATCGCAAGCATACCGACTTGAACAACGAATCACTTCGAAAATAAAAATAACATCAACTGCTGATGAACAACGAATCGCTTCAGAAAAGAGATTTAGACTTTTCACCACTCAAACTCAAATGTCCAGCTAAATCACTACAGAGGAGATCATTCTATAACATGAATTGAAGATTTCAAAACCCTAGGAGATCGTTCAACTGGATCCATGGAAGCAAAAACAAGATCGAAGAGACGGAATCGCATACATACCGACTTGAAACAAGCGGCCTTCCGGCGAGAATATGGTAATGTGACGATCGTATCCTCCTCCACTCCCACGGCTCATGGCTTCTGCTTCAGATGAATTTCAGCTCTTGCAGGTTTTAGGTCTGTGAGGAAAATGGTTTAGAACTTTAAGAATAATATAGAGGTGGGATATCTTTCCGAACAAGAAAACCGCTCAGCCTGGGTTTTGTTTCATTTTGCCTTTTTTTTTTTTTT
This sequence comes from Sechiopsis laciniata, assembly GCA_037833695.1. NCBI lineage: Eukaryota > Viridiplantae > Streptophyta > Magnoliopsida > Cucurbitales > Cucurbitaceae > Sechiopsis > Sechiopsis laciniata. The sequence goes on along the minus strand of JBBMKA010000002.1, from coordinate 6,569,708 downwards.
TTACAACTTTTTTTCCTTTCTTTTACTAAAATTATTAAATATCAAGAGAATTTGATATATGTGTGATTGATCGAAAATTATCTCTTGCATCAATTGAAATCATCACGTGTATGAATTTTTTTCGTTTTTCTATTTTATTAGTGTGTTCACTTTTACTGATTTTTTCTAAACACATTTTTATCTATATACTTTTTTGAGTTTCTTCTTTTAAAATTATACACGAAAAACTTCTATTACCAAACTAAATTTGTTGTAATTAATTTTTTTTTTTAGTATAATTTGGGGGAGGAGAACCAACATGCTAGAGAGTACTATTACTTTCAAATAATATGAGAGTGAAAGTCAAATATCAATTTTCAAAATCGAATTTGTGACTGTGGCACCAAACAACGAAGCTAATAAGTCATTAACCCTTTCAAACTTGTCAAATGAACTAATTAAATTTTGTTTATAATTTTTTCATGACTCGTACTAAATTGACACCCCTAATCTATTTTAATCTTGCACTTCATACTTTTTAATATATTTAATATGTCAGTTGAGTTATGTTTACCATAACTTAAACATAACTTAACCTTACTTCAACCAAATAAGACCTTCCATGGTTCAATTATTCAGGTACTTATTATAAAATATAAAATAATTAGGTTAAATAAATCAAAGAAGAAAAGGGAATTCTTTTTAAAAAATAAAAAATAAAAAATTTACGAAACTAGTCAAATTTATAGAATAATTATAAATATGATCCTTTTTTAAATAAATAAATAAATTTAGTTATGGATATTAATGAATATTACGGTATACTTTCTTATAATAACGACATCAATGAATATTTATAATACAATACTAAAATATATTAATGATTATTAACTCTAATATTTTAGAATTTACCTACATTTATAAATATTTTGTCATAATCGGTTGGTTTAGTGGACTGAAAGCTATCTTACCAATTGCTTGTTGATTGAAAAATAAATTTTATATCAATGTAAAATGAAAAAAAAAAAAAACAAACAAACAATCAATCAAACTTCCATGTGATGTTGATTCTTTTTTCTTTTTCTTAAAAATGCATCTCATCACTTTCATCTAATTGAATATGGGCCTAGTTAGGATATTTTGGCCTATAAATGTAAGACCCAATCAAGTTTAAGGTCAGTTGTTCAAATATGTTGGCCCAACAAATATGGTCCAGATAAAATAATCATTTCTCATCTAAAAGCATCAATAATAAATTCAACATATTTAAAGGTAAAGGTAATATATATATGAGACCAAATAGTTAGAGATTTGAATTTCTCACCTCAAATATTGTTATTTAAAAGAACAACATAATTATTTTATTGTGCAATGCTATTTAGTTTAATATCTATGATTTTTATTGTGGGGTTATTCAGTGGTAATTTGTTCAAGGATTTTGAATTTTGTAGTAGGAGGGAACAACCATTAGTTTTGTATCTTAACCCAACCTTAGTTTTACTATGGTCAAGCCTCAGCCTCTTGTTGGGGTTGTATATATGAAGGTTTTTGGAGAGATTGTTTCAGTTGATTAAAGCTCTCGATAAAATTGTTCACTTTCTGTTCAACAGTTGAGCAGGCATTGTCGAACCACTTAAAATCCTTTATTTATTATCTCTTTCTCTTTATCAATTCTTTCGTCTCTCTTTTTCTAGATCTTCAATTGTTTACCTGGTTGTGCGCTACATAATGCATGCTTGAATTTGCTCAACATTAATCATTCATTTCTATTAGATTGATTTTGAGAGCTTAGTGATTTAAAAATAGGAATGGACAGCTAAATCTACCTCTAACAATTAATTTAAATTTATTAAATGTACATGTTTTTAGATAAAATGGGGTATAAGTATGGTTTTTTTGTTATGATCTTCTACTTTAAGTGTAGAGTAAAGCAACTCATAATTAAATTATATTTACTTTGGTTCGTAAATCTCACACTTCATTTAGAAAAATTACAATAATTTCACAAGAAGCATAGCGCCAATAGCACCATTAATATACAACCTAGTATTTGATTGTACTACTACTTGAAATATCAACTATCAATTTTTGGAACAAACTTGAGACCATGAAGCTGAACTGAAATATAATTTATCAAACAAGTCAACATGCTACCAATGGGTCATTTGATACATAAAGCATGTCTACAAATGAATTAATAATAGTATAACTAAAAAAAGTTAGTTAATAATAATTGAAACTCAACTCAATATTCAGCTGATAAGTGCAACTACTTTGATGATTTACAAATATTATGATCAAACACATTTTGAACTAACCTTTTAAATTTAGACCCATTTTCAAAATGCACAAACAAATAATAATAAAACTTTGCCTTTGATATATTATTTCAAATATATATTTATTCATATTACTAACTAAACACGTTTTAATTTACCGTATATCTATTTCTCCCACACTCAATTTGACTTTAATCTTTGGATAAATAAAATCACATAATGTAAAAAAAATAATTTTTTTTTAGTATATATATAGGAAAAAGGAAGACAAATATCGATTCTCGAACGTGTAACGTTAGTATTTAACTGGTTTATAACAAAACAATAAAGTCATTGCGGTACAGATTCAATCTAATAAAAAAATCAAATTTTGAAACACTTAGATTTGAATACAAATCATTACACATCTAATCAAAACTTTCACATGAAAGAATACAACATCTTCAAAACGACAATGTTTTCGAGCAAACACGATATTGAAAGTGGCCGTCCAATAAATAAAAAGGACCCCATTTAAAAATATGATCAAGAAATGCAACAATAACATAAAAAATAATATAGGTTCAATGAAACAAAGCAAAATATATAATTGATGACCGTGGGACAAATAAATAGAGTATCCTAGAAGGAAAAAACAGTGTAAAATTTGGCCTTATTTGTTAGTCAATTATTATATTATAATTGGTACGATAATTCTCAAAAAAAAAATATTATTGGTACGATATTTTATAAAGAGAATTTGCTGTACAACATATTTTTTTTTTATAAATTTATATTTCAATAATAACATATTTTTAGAAATATTTTATTTATAACAAAATTTTGAGGTTTTTTCTTTTTTCTTTTTTTAATTTTTAAATTCAAATTTTACTATTGATGGTTTCTTAATTGAAAACTATTTGTTGTATTGATTGAAGCATGAGTGATAATGAAAACCAAAAGTCGACAAAACTGATCTTGATTTGGATTTTTTATATAATGTTTGACATATTGGTTTTTATTTGAAAAAAACCGAAAAAGAATTGAATCGGTTCGGTTTCTATTTGTAAAACCAATAAAAATCGAACCGAACCAATATTGATTTATTTACTTTCATTTTTTTTTTATATGTTAGTTTAACTTTTTATTGGGAAGTGACTAATTCTTTTTGTTAAATTTAATTATAAATTTTGAAAATTTTTTAGGAAAACAACATTCAAATAGGAGTTGGAAGTAAAATAACAAGTAAAATAGTAAAAATGAATTAGAGAACTGAGTCGAAGAAAATCGAGCCAATGATATTTCCTTTGTTGGAAATTGGTTCAGTTCCTTTTTTTTTCTCTAGATCAATTGGATTGGATCGATTCTCGGTTTGGTTCCAAAACTGAATAGTAAAAATGAATTAAACAGTAGGAGAACTAATTCTGGAAAATCGAGCCAATAATTTTGTCATTTGTTGGACATTAGTTTGGTTCCTCTTTTTGTCAAATCAACTGGATCGAATCGATTCTCGAGTTGGCATAAAAACTGAGGAACAACAAACCAATTGTTTTAACTTTTATTGGATATTGGTTCGGTTCCTCTTTTTGTCAAATTGATGGCATCGGTTCGATTTCTGATTTGACATAAAATCGAAGAAAACAGAACCAATATCACCCCTAGATAAAGACCATTTGTGATACTGATTCAAGACAGTTTGTAAGACCGTTTATTGCATTGATAGAATATTATATGTACATTAATTAAACACTATCTAGTTCACTAATTGAAATTATTAAGTGCATAAGCTTTTTCACATTTTTACTAAATCCACCCTAATTTTTTGCTATGCAACAATTTCTTATTAAAAAAAATGATATTCATAGAATTTTGTTGGTTTATTTTATCATACATGAAAAGTCCTATTTTAAAAACAAGTTATATTATTGATATTAATTTTATAAAATAATTATATTAGTTATATTTTGTAGTTGAAAATGGCTCCACGTTATCTTAGTTTTATTGATGGAAAATTAGTGGAAGAGACGCTCGCTTTGGCTATTTTTCATTGTTGTTCTCTTTAAGTTTCATCCTCAAATTAATTTCGTGGATGTTTCTCCAAAAATAATAATAATAATAATAATAATCTAAAAATAATAATAATTTCGTGGACAAGATTGGAAAGTTTTTTTTTTGAACCGAAAGGTTTTTTTTTCTCCACTAACTTAAATATACCAACAAAATAATTAGGTTTTCTCTTTTCAAGTCATAAAGTCAAATTTGGTTTTAATTGAGAATGAAAATGACTATAGCCCGATCAAGTGAAAAGAGAAATGAGAGCTACCTATTTGTAACTTGGGTTCTAATTATTACGAAGTGTTAAGTTATAAAATTATACTTAAAAACTAAGGTATTGTTGGATAACCATTTTATTTTTGTTTTTTGTTTTTAAAATTTAAACTTATGCCAATTATTTTACCATATGTTTGTTCTTACTTGAATGCCTATATCTTAACTATATTTTTTAAAAACTAAACCAAAATTTAAAAGAAAAAAAAAAAGCAGTTTCCAAAAATTTGTTTTTGTTTTTAAAATTTGGTTAGCATTTACATACTTTCTTAAAGAAAGATGAATGCATTATATGAAAGATCGAACATATGGTATGAAATTTGAGTAAATATAAGCTTAAATTTCAAAAACAAAGAACAAAAAATTAAATGGTTATCAAACACCATCTAAATAATTAAATCTTAAGTTTTAAGTTAAAAATAATAATTAAATAATTTAAAATTGTAAAATTAACATCATAATGTTTTATAGATAAAGTTTAAGAGCTAAATTATGACATCCAAATAAGTAGAGGTTAAATGACATTTTTTATGACATAATAATTAAGAAATTACAAGTTGAAATCTTTATTGCTTAATGGTAATTGAATTAAAAAAAATTAATCATGACCAAGAAGTTGAAGTATTGTTTTTGTCTGTAAACTTTCGGAGTTTGAGGTTTTTTTTTTTTTTTTCAAACTTTCAAATGTCATTTTTTTATTAAAAAAATATATATTATATAAATGTTTCTTCTAGAAATTTAAAAATATGTAAACACTTTAGTTTTTTTGTATTGATATTATTAAGATCATTCTTAAAATAAAATATTAAAGTTAATTTTAATTATAATTAATTTCGTATTTATCATAAAAATTAACTTATAATATTTTTAAAGTAAAACAAAATTGTATCGGATATTTTATCCCAACTTATATCATACATATAGTACAAACACTAAATTTCAGTACAACACTTGTCATACTCGCACCTCAAACACTAATTTTTAGTACATCCCTACTTATACCCTCTACCTCAAACATTGACTTCCAGTATACCCTAAATCATACCTACTCTTCAAACAATGGTTTTTTGTAACTTTATACCACCCTCCAAAATTTTTGCCATATTATACTATCCTACAAAATCTTTACTCTATAGCCAAACATACCCCTAATGAACAAGAGATCTTAGTTTCGAATCTTCCTACCCTTCATTGTTATAATCTAAAATATTTTTTATAAAAGCTTACTCGAACTCATAATAGTCACCTCAAACGTTGTCTTTTTATTTATTATTTATTTTTATTTTTTTCATAAATTTGTCTTTTAGTTGTGATGTGTGGTATTGGAAAGGGCACATTCTATAAGTCTTATATTTTATTTGCAACACAAATTTTAAAATAATTTATTTATAGCACGTAATTTTCTATCAGTGATAGAACTCAACCAGTAATAAAATGAGTCTACCTGTGATAGAATTCAATCAGTGATAGAACTCAACTAATGATAGTCTATCACTGATTGAATTCTATCTGATAGAATTCAATTTCAATTTTTTATTACAAATGAATTAATTTTAATTTTGTACTATAGATGGAAATACTTTACTTTTTTTTGTACATGTAAATTTTTTTTTTATTGTAAATAGGGAAAAGATATTTAATTATTTTTGCAGTTTTTTTTCGAGTGCAATCAATCAACAAGCAAGTCCAAAGTGGACCATATTATAATGGGAATTCTGTGATCATATAAACCAAATTCAATCACTTCAACTTTCAAGATCATGGTCTAAATGTCTTACAGAAAAAAAATCAATCAATCAACATTTTGTTAGTTTAGTGGGAAATTTCAAATCATAACCATTTGGTAATTAATTAGTATCCAATCATGAACTGTAGTTAGAGAAACTATAGTTAATTAAACTAGCTTTAAAAAAAAGTTTGTTAAACTATCACATCTAAATTTTATAACCTACAAAATATTACATTATAGATATTGGTTCATGTCCCGTCATTTGGACATTTCTATGTCCTCGTTAAATTTAATGGTATTATAATTATCATAGAGTGACTTAAATGGTCAAAAAAAATTTTAAAGTATTTAAAGTGATGAGTTCAAAATCTTTTTAAAAAGTTAAAAACAAAAATAAAAAACAAATAACGAAATGGTCATCAAACAAAATCTAAATTACTCAATAATGGATGTAAAACTATACACATGTTATCAAAATTCAAAACTATACATGAAATCGTAGGTGAAAAAATAAACTACACATAGACGTACGTACACCTAAACACGATTGCATAGATAGAAAAACAAACACAAAATGAACTTGAAAAACCAAACATATGGAAACACTTATGAATTTCAAATAATTTAATGGTTCAACCACCTACCTAAGAATTAATTTTCTACTGGTTTCCTTGACATTCTAATATTATAAGGATAAATGGTATATCCTGTGACATTAGTCGAAGTGGGCGCAAAATGGCTCAGACAGTCACAAATATCACAAAAAAAAAAAGAAGACAATACACGGAATTACAAGCTCGGAAAGAAAAACACACAATACCATTACATCATTTTGTAGTCGGGAAAGGAGCATAAATAAATTATAGGAAAGCCTTAAGAGCGTAGTCAATTGTAGAAAATAATTATAAATACAATTATTTAAAAAAGAAACATCAAATCCAATTATTGATATTAATAAGTATTGAAACGATACTTTCTTATAATACTGATATTAATTAATATTATTTTTTATAATATTTATATTAATTAGTATTAATACGTATTAATAAGTATTCCAAAAAAATAGGTATTAATAATTATTTATGTAAATATTTTAGATTTTACATTAGAACGTATCAATACAACTTTCTAGCTTAAATTCAATAACCAAAACCAAACAAGTTAACAAAAGCAAAGTTTAGGCGAAGGTTCCTTAGGCAAAATATTAATTGTGCAATAATTTTACAAACCAATAGCAATAAATTCACGTCAAAATTGCTCCAAACCTACCCATCACTAGTACCAAAGCAACAAATTTGGCCCCCCCATTAAATTATTGTTCATATTAGCAATGATTAAGACATTTTACACATTTAGTCAAATTTTGAGTTAAAAGAATAATAAAAAGGTTAAATTTCAAACAATACTCACCAATATTGTTAGTTGTCACTTGATTAAAATATACCTATAACATTTCGAAAACATTTTAAAATTATCATAAAAATCACAAAGATATTAAAAGAAAAGTGATCAACATATTATATGGTTTCGTCCTCGAGATATAAAGTAGTTGGTCGAAAGCTTTGGTTTTGAGAGTTTGCTCTTTGAGGTCTCAAAGCTTGTGACGTTTATTTGTAGACACCCTTTAATTGTGTTTTAACTCTAATGTATCTCGTGTTATAGGGACGAGCCAATAGTGTCCCTTCAACTCTCACCATTAGTATTTGTGGTTTCAATAATGAATATTCGAGTAATGTTAATAATTATATAGACAATTACTCTTCGATCGAATAATTTTTTAATTGTATATATGACTCACTTAACTCTTCCTCAAATAAAGTTTTTTTTTTCAAACTTATAACTAATTGTATGTTAGAATTACTTGATGTCATCGTACAAACAATCATAATCTCAAATGTTTAAAGGAGGTTTTGAATCTATAATCTCAAAGTCGTGCATAACTTTTCCGCTATTATTTTACACAAATGTTTCACAACATTTTTTAATATATAATTTAGCCAAAATAAATAAGGGCTAAAAAACTTGGAACCTAATCCTACACGTCAGCCCTAATTTTTGTGTGGCGCCTTTACGACGTCGCATTTGCCTTTGCATTTATTCATTATTCTGTGGCGATTACTTTGTCTAGCCGATCTTTTTCTCCGGGTTGCAATCACGTGGACTTGTTACCGTAGGGCCCTACGATTGATTGCCAATCGGACGGTCAAAAATTTGTAGAAACTTCTTGAGTTGCACTTGTCAGAGTATTACCACTGATTCGGTCCAACGGTGGACCATGACATGGGACTACCGTGGTCTTGGATCTGCAGGATTATTGCGGCTTGAGCAAGATGTCCACGGGATAGAGCGAAAACGAAGATGGCTTTACAGTTTACATCCTCGATACTCATTTCAATCCCCATATCGGGATTCACCGTGATATTAACCACGATATTTAGCAGAGAATGGGCTAGAAATTCACTATCGGAAAATCACGAGATCAAAGTTTCTCACGGAAAATTATTTTCCATTTAACTCTTCTTTTTTTATATTTCTTATTGTCAAACTTTTACAAAACTTTTTCGATATTAAAAAAATGTTTATTAATTTTTAATTAATACATTACTTATGTAAGGAAAATATTCTACTTCTACCGCTTTATGTCTATAAATATATTTAAAAATATATATATAAAAATTATGAATGGGGGCCGGGAACGAAATGAGAAATGCATTCCCTTCCCCATCCCATTTAGTTCGCACGTTATTTATCATTCTCACTCTCTCTTCTATCACCACCTAATTGGAAATTCCTTATGGTTAATTTGATAAAATTGCGGCTTTACCTTTATTTATTTTATTGGTATTATGAATAATTTAATAACCAACATATTACAAGTTCGAGTCCTCTAATCCCTAAATAAATTTGTATTGGCATTGAATTTTGAAAATTGGAAAGGTTGAGTGTTTTACAACAAATGAAGGTATAAAGATTTGGACCTCCAAAATCAACTAATTAGATGACAGTCATATACTAATTTTTAGGAGAGTTGATAACTATAGAATTGAATTGGATTATGATCAGTTGATAAAGTCGCCACTAACCTTTTCGATAATTAGTTAATAATTATTTAATATATCTTTAATTGAAAATTAGTATGTATACTGTTTTTTTTTTATTCAATAATATTTACATCGAGAATTTGGGTTGAATTTAATAAAAAATTGGAAATTTGAACTTTTGATATTTTTAATCATAAATGATAGCTTATATATTTCGGTTTAGGTCAAATAATTCAGTAGCAAATAATAATAATAATAATAATAACAATACATTAGGTCACTTTGGCTACAAAATTTAATTTGCACTTATTTAGCAAATTCGAAGTCCCATCAACGTTGCAAAGGGACAAAATTTTAATTAGAGTTGCTATATACACAAGATAGACACAAATAGAGGCTCTACGACTTGACTCCATCATGCCAATACTGCTATTTTGAAGGTCTTTATCCAAATTAAATGGTCCCTAAATATTTATGTTTAATATTAGGATAAAATATCATTTTGGTCCTTTAGCTTTGAGTTTTATTTTATTTTTGTTAAAAGTTTAATTTTAGTTCATGAACTTTTAGATTTGTTCCGTTTTAGTCTTTTAACTTTCAAAAATTAAATTTTAATTCATTAACTTTGAGATTTGTTCCGTTTTAGTTTCTAAACTTTCAAAATTAGACTTTTAAAAATTAATAGTTTTTTTTTTTTTAGTAGATATTGGGAGAAGAGGGACAAATGCCGATTCTCATAATCGAATCTGTAAAGTTGGTATTGAATTTGTTTATAACCAAACAAAGAAACCATTGCACTGCTGACTCATTTGGTCTCCACCAGAAGTTCTTGGCCAAAAAAAGCTGCTAGAATAAATATAACAGTTTTAATAGGTACGAGGGTAATATAATACTTTTTCATTTGTATTCAAATCTTGCTTAACTATGGTTTTTTTTTTCAATGTTATGTTAATATGCGATGCATTTCTTTGGTCTCGAGTTGGAATTTTCACTTCCCAAATTGTTTTTAAATTCAAAGGAGGTGCTTGTTTGCGATATTTAAAGATGATTTAAATTGAGTATTTAATAACTTCTCATTGAAAAATTATATTCAAACAAATTTTTTTGTAACTATTCAAAATAATTCTTCAATTTCATTATTCAAAATAAATCTTCATTTGTAAACCACTCATTTTTAATCATTTATTTATTACTCTCCAAAATAATTCAATTTTACCACTCATATCTAATCTTTTTTTTAACTACTCAAAATAACTACATATTTAAATCTAACTCATTTACATAAAAATCACATCTATTTAACTACAACTCTCAATTACTAACTCCTCAAAATAATTCTTCAACCAAAACTTCATCCAAACACCTTCATACATATTTTGACTAGCGTTTATTACAATTAGAAAATAGTTTAATTTCCAAAAAAATGTTTTTGAACTATAGGGTTGAGTTGAACATACCCCAAACTTAAAGTTCAGAAAATATTCCTAAAATTTACTCAATATTCTAGAAATACTCTACTCGTTCCATTCTGGCTCGAAAACGATTATCGTATATTTTTTTCTACATGAAATTTATTGAGAATAAATATATATTAACATTTGTAATGCCAATTTGATAGGAACTATAGAAATTCAAAATTCAAAATTATAATCATTCTTATTACTTTTTAAAGACGAAAAAGTATTAAATTATTTGGAATGAGTTTAAAAACTTGCATGGATCTTCTTTAAAATCTAAAAAATAATCATTATTGTTTTTAATTATTAACAAATTAAGTATTTAAAAATTAATTATTCATATGTCAACGATAAAATTATAAATTAAGTAACGATATAAAAAAAACAATTATATAAAAACTAACAAAAAAAAAAATGTCAACGATTACATACAATGAAACTATATTATAAGATTTATAAAACTATACAAACTTAATTCGAACTATTTTTAAATAACAAACACTAACTCTAATATTTCGAATCATGAAAACTAACAGGAAACTAAATTTATATTTTATCGAAAAATTAATAATGCTCTATCTACAACAAAACAAAAAAAAGTTGGATTACTGAATAGGTAAATGACGCAATAAATTTATTATTTAGTTATAAATCAGTTTAACACCAACGTACAAGTTCGATTATGGGAATCGATATTTGTCATTCCTTGATGGATAATACTAAAAAAGGACTCAAATTTAACACCCCGCCTATCCAACAAAGGCAAAAGTTCACGTGCTGTAAAACCATTGGCCAGCCGTTTTAAAAAGTAATATTTTTCCCTCCATTTTTGTCCCGATATACAGAAAAAAAAGAAAGAAAGAATAAAGAATAAAAAATAAAAATAAAGGAAGAGAAATTCATATTCATTGTCACTGTTTTTTCACTTCCAAATCGCAAACCCGAATCTCACCTCCACCATTAATGGCTACCATCACAGTTCATATTTTCATCTACTCCATTTTTTCTTTCTTCCTTAACATTCAATTCTCTTTCTCTTCTCTATATAATCTTCCTCTGCAAATTTTTTCCAAGTTTCATCAACCATGGCCGCCGAGTTTTCCAACTCCGTGGAGTACGGCCTCCATTTTTCGAAGCGAATTTACTACGGCAAAGGATCAGCGCCGGAGGCTCTGGCGAGGCAGATGTCGAGGTCTTCGGAGGATTTCCTTCCGACGGCGCCGATGGTGTACGCCGTCGTGCCGGACCCGACGATTGTGGATAATCCGGATGTTCCAGGCTACCAGCCTTATGTGCACGGGCGTTGCAAACCGCCGGCGTTGATTCCGCTGCATATGAATGGCGTTTCCATGGAGATTGATTGCTGTTTCGATACTGCGTTCGTTGGCGTTAGTGGAACGTGGCGTGTTCATTGTGTGATGGCCGGGAAAAGCTGTGAGTGCCTTGTCGCGGTGCCGATGGGAGAGCAGGTACTGAGGCTTTTCTTCATTATTTTCTGAATATTATCGATTTTGTTTGGAGAATCTGTTTTCATGATTCATCGAGCGAACTGGAGATATTGTTCGTGTGAGTTCTGGAATTACTCTAACTGAAGATGTAGCTACGTAAGTAAATCGTTGAGTTTATTGATTTTGTTCGTACTGGAGAATCTGTTTTTCTGATTCATCGAGCGAACTGGAGATATTGTTTGTGTGAGTTATGGAATTACTCTAACTGAAGATGTAGCTATGTAAGTAGTTTTGAAATTCGATTTGGAAAATGATCTGTTAAATTTTGTGCATACTGAAATTGCTTAGGAGTTTGAAACGATTTGAAGTTCAGTTTCGAATTGACCCTAAACTTAATCTAATTGCGTTTCTGTAATGTTAGTTTATCGGTTGAGATATGCCTTCAACTGTTTAATAGCTTCCTTAGTCGGCTACCCGATCAACGAGTAGAGTCCGAGGGGCGAGGTCTATGGTGGGTCCGGGGGCAACACACCCAAAACCTAAACAAAATATGTAATGGGGTTTCTATTTTCGTATATGGCTTTTATATATTTGGGCGTATCTGTAATAGAGTTTAAATGAGAGTGCACTATATAAACTCGAATTAAACTTATTTTCGATCTCTCCTTAATAAAAACGTTCTCCCTCTATGGCCGTGGAGTAGCAAACACACCATTAGTGAACCGTGAATTCTGTCTGTTCTTCTCTTTAGGTTTTTTCTATATTTTCGATTGATCGTTGATTTTCGTTTTCTTAACACTGTCAAAGTATCTCTATGTTGATCGTATACCTGAAAGAATGTTAAAGAGCGGTCGATTGTTGAATTCTTTCTCCAATTTCTAGGGATTTTCGTTTCCATGATAAGCTGCACAAGTTCATTTCCTTCAACATGCCATTTATGTTAAGAAAAACATTGTGGCTAACAGGGTTCACTTCTAGAGGTTGAAGTCGAAGTTACTGGCGCGTCCCATCACACTGAATTAGTTTCCATGGAAGATGCTCAAGCTATAGAGAAAATGGCAAAATCTGGAGATGGAAAGTTTCTGAAAGGGCGCCGGATATACTCATTAAAAATCCCCAAGGTTACATCGCTTTAATCTTTTCAAAAAATTTCATAATGTTTCTCTGTTAATTATAAATCAATGGTAAATAAGATATATAATTGTACTCCAGGTTAATGGTGGAAGTAATCTTTCAGTTCGGATCAATTGGTCTCAAAGAATACCATACCTTGATGATCTATTCTGTCTCAGTGTACCTTTCAATTTTCCTGCATATTTAGTTCCTCCTGGGATAAAGATCAAGAACAGTCAAAAGATCTTGCTGCATATAAATTCGGGTATTTCATCAGAAGTTGTATGTAAATATACTAGCCATCCCATGAAGGTAATGCAAAAGTTACACTAGATAATATCAATGTTAGAATTGACCGAATATGATGACTGATTTTTTTTAAAAATTAATTATATTTAAGGTTATAACACGAGAAGTTGGCAGCTTAAGTTTCTCAAACGAAGCAGAGGACTCAGCATGGTCAAATATGGATTTTGAACTTTCGTACTCTGTAAGCATCAATTCTGTGCAATTCTAGCCCACACCCATTTTGAAAAACTAGAAGAATTTTTCATATTTGGTTTTGAGAAGCAAAACTTCATCAGTTGTGGAAGGCAGTTGTTAGATTTTAGTTTCTATTATTAGGATATTTTGTTAAGGTTCAAAAACCAAGTAGAAAATACAGATCAAGCACTTCTAATTGTGCAATTCATTTTTTTCCCTATTGGCAGATTTCTCCTAGTGACTTGTTTGGTGGTGTGCTGCTTCAATCGCCGTCTCTTCATGATTTTGATCAAAGAGAGATGTTTTGTCTGTACATTTTCCCCGGCCAGATCCAGAACCGGAAGGTTTGTTAGCTTAGCTCATCTTTCCATTAATATTTTCTAGAGAAATTTAGTTATCTTGCACCCTGTTTCCTTTTTAAAGCTTTCGTTTGATATTACCTGATAGGGTCAATAATTTGAACCTACGATCTTTAGAGGAGGAATGGATATGTCTTAATCACTTAAATATGTTTGATAATTTATATCCAAGCTACCTGATAGTTACTCAGCTCATTGAAAAAGTTATTTACTAGAGTAATATGTTGAATTTCTATTGCAATTGTTGTTTAATTGAGAAGTTTGAAGCGCATTGGAAGGTGAAATAAACTAATACATATTTTTGAATTCAACAAGAATGGAAGTGATATTCGAATCCATAACATTTTGATTAGAAATCGTTTATTTAAGTTGAGTTATGTTCTTGTTGGCAACTAAATCGTATTAGTTACATAACTCCGTGACATTATACCTCTGAAACATTATTTAGTCCGGGCCTTCTTTTTTCTTTGGTTGGTTGACGATTTATTTTGTGTCATTGATTTTGTAGGCCCTATGTTAACGTTTCTCTGTTTCATTATTAGGTTTTCAGAAAGGAAGTAGTATTTATTATCGACATAAGTGGAAGCATGAAGGGTGGTCCTCTCGATAGTACAAAGCGTGCAGTCCTTGCATCACTTTCGAATTTGAGTCTTGAAGATACATTTAACATAATAGGGTTCAATGGAGGCACTAAATTATTTTCATTATTAATGGAGCAAGCTACCAGCGAAGCAATTACAAGAGCAAAAGAGTGGATTGATGCTAATCTAGAAGCTAATGGTGGTACAAGCATCATGCTTCCCATGGAACAGGTAATGTTAGCTCATAAGCATTAACTACATTACTTTTTTTAATACAAATAATATATGTGAATGTTTGAGTCAATTTACACTCAATTTTACTATTCTTACGGGATATACCACTTGACCCTTCTATATTTGAATGGAAAGAAACTTGTAGGAAATTAATTCTAAGTAGGTGACTACCATGAATTGAATCAATAACCTTTTAAATCCCAAGATCCTCTAAATCAATAGACTAACCGATGAACATTAACTACATTACTTTTCATTAAGAAACAAGTAAATGGGAACTGATGAGGATAAATTTAAAGCATATTACTGAATTAACCAAAATTAATGAAATTGAATTTGGCAATTAAGTTTTTGTGTTTAACATTTTTTCATTTGGTCATTTTCATATATGTTTTTGGTTCATATAGTGTTATTCTATTACAGGCCATAAAGATGTTGGCTGAAACCAGCAATTCAATTCCTCTCATTTTTCTCATTACCGATGGTTCTGTTGATAATGAGAGAGAAATATGTAATCTTGTGAAAGCTTCTTTGAAGAGTGGAAAGACGATCTCTCCTCGTTTGTGTACTTTTGGTATTGGTAAGAACTTGCCATACTGTTCTTTATGTATTTCTTTTAAGAAATAGTTGACATCTGAGTAAAAACCTTCAAAAAGAAAATAAATCTCAATTCACTTTATCAACGTAATCTTTAAGTTTTGCTTATACTCAAGTCCTTGAAGAAAAAGAGTTCGCCACCTAACATAGTAACAGAGAGGACCCACAAAAAGTGAATAAAATCGTTAACTATAGTACTTCAATTATTAGTCACGTCTCATGACTCTCTCAGGCCAATGACCTGCAACTGTTATTAAATTAATTTATTTTTTTATAATATTATTAAATTTACTAAACTGTTTTGATTTTTTTTTTTGTACTCAAGAAAAAAAAAGTTTTGATTTTTTTTTTTTCTTTCCAAAATGTAAACGGTTTTTATTTCACCTACCTAATGATTTGGGGAAATAACATTTGGGCAATTATGAGGCACTTAAATTCAGTGTAAAAAAACACTTAAATTCACAGATGTGTATTGCACTTCTTTGTTGGGAAGTTGCATTCTTTTTCTCCTTTTCATGGTTAGGAAGTCAACTTCACCCTAGGCTAACTAACACAAGAGGGTTCAATTGGCACCAATTGGCACGAGTGTGTATCCATAATTGAAATTATGGTTCGAGTTCCAAACTGTTGTTGAATTGAAAAAACGAGTTAACTTCATCGTATGAATCAATCTTTATTTATTTCTTTTGATAGAATGAATAAATCTTTATTAGTTACAAAAGACTAGTGCCAAATGGTATTTAAAATGTAAGATTAATTATCGGAAATTTTATAGATTCTATTTCATTCATTTACTGCCCCGGCCAACTAATTTGGCTTATCTAAAATGTGAGCAGTTACTTTCTTTCGCTCTGAAATCTTACGTTTATTGATGTTTTAAGCTTTTCCCAGGTACATTTTGCAACCATTACTTCCTACAAATGCTATCAGAAATTGGGAGAGGGCTTTATGATGCGGCTTATGATGTAGGTGAATATATATTTCTCTGACTGGTTTAAAGTAGTTCATACATCTAAATTCAAGGCTTAATTTCTTCGTCTTTTTGTTAGAATAAGTTACAGAAAGTGCCAAACTCAATTATGCTTACAAAACATTCATTATTTTGCCAGATTTGATTGGTTCTCGGTTGCAGACATTATTCACGAAAGCCTCATCGCCCTTTCTTGCCAACATCTCCGTGGATGCTTTTAAGGATTTTGGTTCTCTTGAGGTTCGCAATTCTTGAACAACTCCTTTCTGTTAGTTGTACTTCTTAAAGTCACTGACAAAGGATAATAACTCAATCGGTGTTATGATAAAAAATGGAACAATCAAACGAAAACACAGTAAAGAATACGGAATAAAAATCAAATGAAAACAGTAAAGAATGTGAAAGAAAACAATTGGTAGAGGAGAGAAAAGTTTTATTAATTTGGAGATAAAGAATATATAATGTCGATCAACTGCAGATAGGGTTTTAAGAGAGTTTATAAAGTGTACCTCATAAAATTCTATTACAAAATAGGCTCAAATACATAAAAGCTCATATGCGTAACTTTAAGCATAAATCCAATTACCTATTTCGTCTAGGTTTTGGGGACGTTGCCCCCGAGCTCCTACCATGGGCCTCGAGAGACCCCTGACTTAGTAATTGTGGGACATCGAACAGTTGAAGACATATCTCAACAATTGGCATAAGTGTCGATTAACAAGAGATCACGAGTTCGAATTCCTACCTCAAAAAAAAAAAAGAGATTACTTTTTAAAGCCGCTATCTTTTTTTCACATAAAACTATCTTTGTTATTTTTCATAATTCCGACTGTCTTTGACATTCATTTCCAACATGTGCTGCTGCTGTGTAGTTGTTTCCAACCCAAATTCCAGACCTTGCATGTGGAAGCCCGTTGATAATATCAGGCCGATACAATGGAAGCTTTCCAGAATCTTTGAAAGTCAGTGGCACCTCAGCGGATATGAGCAATTCCACAATCCATCTCAAATCTCAAAAAGCCAAAGAACTACTCCTTGACAGGGTACAGCTTCTTTCTTCCTGCTACATAATTTTCTTTACTGGCCTTTGGTAATAGATCATATGAGTTCCATCTTAAAACTATTTGAAACGAATAATCAATTTATTTTATTAATATTGTGAAGTCTCTGTACTAATGTCAGATCTTTAACATGTTCTAATATTCTAAAAAAGTTTACCATTCTTAAATAGAATCACAATTTCATTTTTTTGATCGAGTATTCGTTGAATTTAGTATGATATGATACTATATTATTAATTACATGAGATTTCACCTCAAAATCAATTAACAATAAAAAAATGTAGCTCATATATTTTATAAATATTATGAGCTTTCTTCGCTTTTTAAATTTGAGATCCTCAACACGGTTAATGTGTAATTTGATTTATGTCAGAGTGAACTATTGGTCGTTTGACTTTATTATGTACTGCATACTCTTTTTATTTGGCGCCTTCTCTTACTCTTTCTTTCCACTGCAGGTTCTTGCAAGAAGACAAATTGACATAATGACTTCACATGCATGGTTACTAGAAAACAAGGACTTGGAAGATAAGGTTCGTCGCTTTAACACGGCTGGATTTTTTAACGTGGTCCTTCTCGTTGATGTTTAAGAAACTAAAAATTTATTCTGGTTAGGGACATCCAAACCTCACATATCTATATATTGATATCATATATTATTTACCACTTGATTTTTTGACTTCACCTAAAAAAACTTTATACCAATGCAGATGTTGTCCCCTTACTCATATACCCAAAGTCTCCCTCATACTCAGTAATGTTGGACTTTGTTTGCATTACCAAACAATCCTTCCATAAACACAAAGTAACCTAAGTTATACAAGACTCGCCTTCTTTGTTCTACACTGAGAGCCTTTACCCACATTGTTAAGACAAGAGTCTAGCTCTGACACTAATTGTTAGGAGCAATAAAACCTCCATATTTCTCCATATTTATATAATATTGTCTACTTTAGGCCGGCTTTAACCCTCGTAACTTTATTCTTAGTTATCAACCAAAAGATTTCATATCAATAGATGTTGTCCTTTACTTTATATTCGAAATCGTCCTCTTTTCTCAACAATATTGGACTTCGTTGGCATTACCAACAACTATGAGTTGGACATTAATGTAGTATTTATATGAGAGATTGTCCGTTGTTCAAATTCTCCCCCTTCATTTTCTCTTCCATTAATATATATTTTTTTAGATTAGAAACAATTTCATTCAACCTATGAAATTACATTAGCTTGTTGAATTATGTACTAATTTCTTAAACTCTCAATCTGCTTAAACTACTTTTGGATTTAATGGAGGCTGCCAAAATGGATAAAGAATTGGATATATAATGTTAATATCATTCATGAAGTTGAGTATATTCATAATAATGTTAGTTTATCTAAACCATCGTGGAGTCGCGTAGTGGTCAAGAAGGACCTTGGAGTCCTAAAAGTGATGAGTTCAATCCATGGTAGCCACTTACCTAGAAATTAATTTCCAACAGATTTTCTTGACATCTAAATGTTGTAGGGTCAGATGGTATAATTTATCTAATCACGGATTAATTTTGTTTGATTTGCCTTTTACAGGTTTCAAAAAAGAGCAGACAAACCGGGTTTCTGTCCGAGTATACGAGTTTGATTTTAATGCCGACCAACGAAGGGAAGAAAGCTCCGCCATCCATTATCCTACAACAGGTAAGGGTTCCTCAAAACTTCTGGAATCTGCCCTCATTTTTTAGGAGAAAATATTTGGAGTGCCTTCACAATATAGCTAGTAATCGTTTGAACATAAATAAATAAAAGAAAGAGACAAAAATGTAAACAAATTTACATAGTTCACTAATGTTAGATTAGCTATGTCTACAAATAGAGAGAAAAACTGTTCTATTGAAGAAATTGTCAATAATGCAACATACTTGATAAAGGAAATAAGAGTTTTAAAAGAATTTAGGTCATAGAGCCTAGAGGAACAAGTCAAGCCATCATAGTTCATAGCCACCTACCTAAGATTTAGTATACTTCAAATTACTCTAACAACCAAATAGTATAATCAGCGACTCTCTTGTGACGATAGTCAAGTTGCGTGCAAACTAATCCAAGCACTCACAATTTTCAAAAGAAAAAAAACAATCCATCGATCAAACATGCCTTCCTTATTGCTCCTAACAAACGTGCTCATTAACAGTGACCTAATGATCAGGAAGAGCCTTAAATAAGTAAAAAGAAATGAATTCAGTCGATGACAACCACCTATCCAAAAGTAAATTTCATACAAGTTTTCTTGATATTCAAATATTGTAGGATCAGTATATTCCCTAAGAATAGTTGAAATACGCTAACAATTCAGTTTTGTGGCATAAAACAGATGCGCAAGAGATTCGATATGTCAAAGACAAACAAAGTAGAATGGAGCGGGAAAAAGATCATATTATTAGGAAACCATGGCGTTGGGTTCGGGGACTTAGCCGCAACGGCCGAGAATATGCAGCCAGGAAAGGAAATAAAGCCAGCTCAAGCTACAGATATGCTGGTGAAAGCAGCCACAGATTGTTGTGGCAGATTGGTGGACAGATTTTGTTGCTTGTGTTTCATAAAGTCTTGTATGTATTTGAGTGACAGATGCGTTATGACTCTAACTCAACTCTCTGCTGCTCTTGCTTGCTGTGAGATCTTTGATTGTTGCTTTGAATTATGTGAATGTGCTTTACTCTAAATGTTAATAATGCTATATTTTTCATATGGTTATATTTATATCTTGTTTGTTATTTGTATTACTCTCTCTCACAATATAGGGTGTGAGAAATTGGCTTTTTGTGGAAGAATTAGAAGAAAAAAAAGGGTAAAAAGGAGTAGTACTATACTGATATCTCTTGTATTTCATAGTAATTAGATGGTTACGAGTTCAAGTTCCAAATGTTGTTGAATTAAATAAGAAAAAGAACAGAAAAAAAGAAAAATAGGTCTTGACTAGGTGAGCATGCTTATTGCCACGTTGCATAAATTATTTGCATCAAATTTATTTAATTTAAAATTTTAATGTAGAATTGAAAATTATAATTAATAGAAACATGAGGAAAAACTATATAAATGTCAGATATAAATAGTTGTGTGTAAGTGGCCCCCTTATTCATGGGTTACTCATATGCTGATTACCATTAACTTAAACTTACATTAGTTTGACACAAATGATTCTTTGCATTTAAGATGCATAAATAAGACCTATACAAGCTAAATTCAATTGGTATGATGTTTGATTTGGTTTGAATCCTTACAATTAAAAGAAATAATAAAAAAAGTTTTTTAACTAGTAATATAGATGGTTCTTCTATTTCCTCTTAAAAAGATGGGATGTTCAAATCTATTCATAATAGTGTACAAAAAATTATTGATTATAAATGTAACTATATTCTTAAAATATCTTTCTTAAAAGGGATTTCTATTTGCATCTATAATTCTTAATATCGTATTATAAATATTCATTAACACACTATTATATATTATTAATACGTCATTATTATTATAGTATTATAAAAATGTATTATTAATACCAATGATTATAATTGCTAATTTTTTTAAAGTAACTATATTTATAATTATTTGATGCGTTTCACCATTCTTCAAAGTTTGCCTTTTACCTTAAAACCATTTTTTTAACATAAAACCAATTAAGAATAAGCGTTTTTTTATGAATAATAAAAAGGAAATAAATTTTATGGAGGTCAAAATTTTAGAAAAAAAATCAAATACGAAACTGGTTCAAATATAGTAAAAATTAAGAAGAACATTCTATACACTTCTGACATTCCAACTCACAAATAAATGACTTCAATCAAGTGAAACCGATTAGTAAAATTGATTGAAGCCAATTAAATGAAATTGATTGAAAACCATAAACATTAAAATATCTTGCTATGTATTAAATATTTTTAAAAAGTTACCAAAATTAAAATAGGCATTCTAGAATTTGCTACCTACACCAAATTCCACAAGATTTCTGTATGAAAAACAAAAATTGAACATATAGAATTTTAATTAAATATAATATAATAGATTAGAATATGATTAAAGAAAATATATGTTTTTGACTAAAATATAATTAAAATTTTAAAGAAATTGAATTGACCGATATCAAAGAAAAAAACAAATATAAAGGAGACGGATTCAGAAATTGGTCACAAACAAAGTCCAGTCCAAGCCCACAGCACATGTCTTCTATATAAGTTGGTAAATCTCCTAATCCTTCGGCTTCGCCTAAATTCCAAGTTACCGCCATCTTCTTCATCCTCCCAACTTTCCCGCCATTACACTCTTCTGCAACTTCTCCAGTTTCTCTTCTCTTTCGCGATCCTTCTCAATCTCACCTCCACGAATCGCAGGTAAGCGTTTCAACAAGATTA
>JBBMKA010000002.1:6519036-6540605 GCA_037833695.1 Sechiopsis laciniata | reverse complement strand
TCATTTTGAAGCTAAATATTATAAACGTTTCTTTTAATTTTGGGAACGAGAAACGGTAACAGTTACCAAACAAATCTGTTTCTAAAAAAAGAGAAACAGTAAACGGGAACGTTATCAAACGGGCCCTAAGAGTCTGGTTGTTTTGAGTGTTTGATTTCAGAGTGTTGGTATGACTGAAAATACTTTGGTCTCAATAAGTTATTACCTCTTCAAGATTGTAAGTTTAAACTTTCTTCCACAGTTGATACTCAGTCCATGTTTTAAAGTGATTTTGAAATATCTTTAACCATTGAAATTCTATTTAATTTTACATTTTTAACCACCATTATTCTTATTATAAAATTAGTATTAAATAATTAAAAGTATATTTGGGAATGAAATTTTGAATAAGACTACTGTTTTAAAATTAATTTCAAACGTGTTCTGAAAAATTGTTATGAATGAGATTTGTATGTAATTAATACAATTGATAGACTTTTGGCAAACATTTGATTTAGAGGCACCTTTTTTTAGTACAAATTTGGTGAGAGAATCACAAATTTTATATAGAGAATATTGCTGTTTTCGAATAAATGAGAATTAAATATTGATTTTCGTGGTGGTATTGAACTTGATTACTATCAAATAATGATACCAACACGTAATATGTTAGACACCCTTGGGGTGGTTAGATTTAGAGCGGAGAAAAAGTCTTGTTC
Organism: Sechiopsis laciniata; assembly: GCA_037833695.1. Classification (NCBI taxonomy): domain Eukaryota; kingdom Viridiplantae; phylum Streptophyta; class Magnoliopsida; order Cucurbitales; family Cucurbitaceae; genus Sechiopsis; species Sechiopsis laciniata. The sequence continues at coordinate 6,539,907 of JBBMKA010000002.1, read as the reverse complement.
ATGGATTGATATTTGTAAGGAAGATGTTGAGAAAATCTTGTTTGGAGATTGATATTTATAGAGAGGTATTGTGAAATCTTTGTTGGAGATTGATGTTTGTAGGAGTTTACATAATTTATTTTATACTTTATTTTATATTTCAATCTTAACAAATAAATAAATAATATTTTAATAATCTAGCCAATTATTAATATAATCATTTTTCATTTCACAAATTTTATTTAAAATTGTGAAAATGATTAATCTTACCAATTTAATTATTATAACTGAATTTCTAATTTATGATCTAATTTCCAAATTTTGATAATTATTCAACTAAATAAAAACCATAAATTTAAATTTCCTCATTAAAATAAAATTTGACAATATAGTACAACAAAATTGAATATATATATATATATATATATATATATATATATATATAAATTTTCATTATTTTTCACAATTTTGATATTTATAACTAAATGTCTAATTTCTAATGCAATTTCAAAAATTTAATAATCATTGAATTAATCATAAATTTAAATTATATATCTTTGCAAATTTAATTTTTCTCATTTAAGTAAATTTCTAGTCAATATAGTAGAACAAAATTGAAATATTATTTTTTTCGACATTTTTTTAACTGTATAATTAAATTTTCAACTTCTAATCTAATTTTTAAATTATAAATAGTATTCAACTTAATAAAAACAAAAAACAAAAAAAAAACATAAGTTAGAGAAAGATTCGAACTCATAACCTAAATCATAAAAATACACAATAATGGTGAATTACTACTTTTGTGACTTTTCAACGTTAATATTCATTTTGAGTGAATAGAGCACAAAAAAATAACATAACAAAATTTGACAATATATATTAATTTGTCGTAGATAGTAAATTCTAGCATTTTAATCTAATTATAACAATTTTTTTAAAAATAATTCATACTTATAAGTTATAATAATAATTGAGAGTCAAATATCAATTCTCGTTGACCGATTAATCTAGGTATGACTACTCTCAAATAAATTAGAGTCAAGTACTGATTCTAGAAATCGAACACGTGACCATGATATTAAGCTGTCATTTAGTTACTTATGGTACAATTTATAAGTTATAATAGTAATTGAATTAAACAACCATCTTAAAAAAAAGAAAAAAAAAATTTAAAAAAAAAAAAGAAAAAAAGATTGACTAATAGGGTTTGATGAGAGGTTTATCAAGGATAATGGAATTGGAGCTGTGATTTACTTAAAAACAAAAGAAAAAGAAAGTCCAGCCACTCATTTTGTAGGCTTTCTACTTTTCCGCCATTACATTGTTTCCCTCCCAACTGTACGCGTTTCAATCGGCTATGGTGGTTAGGAATCTGCTGTTTGAAATTACAGATTATTTCTTGAAACCGATTGAATGTCTAGCTGTAGCATTACAGTTTTTGAACCATATCTGAGTTTGCTTTGCTATAATCTTCGAATCGCTCGTTGTTCTCTGGAATTTCTGAATCCAATTCTGTTTTTCCTTCTTCCTTGTGTTGTGGTTGCTTAGCTAAAGGTTTCTCGGTGCATATTGGCATCGTTTACTTGTATCTTAAGACATAATTCGTGCTAGATGATTTTGAGCAATTCTTGGAAGTTGGAAATGTTTTTTTTTTTTTTTGGGTACCTAATGATATTAATTTTATTTATTTATTTTTTAGTTTTACGACGATTAGAGGTGGAGGATTGACCCCATGATTCATACACACACTTATGTGCATGTTTTTTTTTTCAGTCGGTGAGTATTCGAAACCACTTACTTGCTCTCTATATTATCATCGATCGGTCAAAGGGGGCCTTGGGGTGCATAAGGTGATAAGTTCAATCCATGGTGACCACCTATCTAGGAATTAATTTCCTACGGGTTTCCTTGGCATCCAAATGTTGTAGGGTCAGGTGCTATGTCCCGTGATATTAGTTGAGGTGCGTGAAGCTGTCTCGAATAGTCACGAAAAAAAAAAAACTCTATTTTATCACCGATTCATGATACTTGAAGTGACTCTTTTAAGTCCAATTTGATAACCATTTGATTTTTTGTTTTTAGTTTTTGAAATTTAATCATAGTTTTACTCAAATTTTTTATAATGTGTTCCATCATTTTTTAAGAAAGTAAGTAAATAGTAACTAAATTTCAAAAATCAAAATATGCTTTGGAAAGCTACTTTTATTTGTTTCTAAATTTTGGTTTTGTTTTTAAAAGTATAAGTAAGATGTAGATATTGTAGTAAGAAAAAATATATGGTAAAATAGTAGTTGTAAGCTAAATTTCAAAATTAAAAATTAAAAATAAAATGGTTATCAAACGGATCTTAGTGTTTCAATTTACTTTGATCTCTCCGTCTCTCACATTTTTACTCATAGTAACTTGTTTTTTTTTTTTTTCTCCTTTTCATGATAAATAGGTTTGCAAATAATAGAAAGAAGAACGTAAACGGAGAAAATTTTGGCTATGATTAAACCAGAAGGATTGAGTGGTAAGTACACTGATAGTATTAAAAAGGCCATTTGGTAGTCCGATTTCAGAATTTTGAAGTAAAGAATATTTTAATTGGTTGATGGTAGAGCTAGACGTATATGTTGAATTTTTGAAATGTTGTTGTCAAACAGCCTGGTTTATAGTTCTTTCTTTTAATTCTTTATTCTTATTCTGTGTTTGTTGTGTCATTGGTTAAGTTGAGTTTATTTTGTTTCTATCCTGGCACATGTTAAGGTTTGAATCATCTTTTCTCCCGCCTTTTTTTTTAAAATTCAACAACAATTAGGATATGAAGATTCAAACTCATGATCTCTTGATCATGAACACTAGCTGCCTCTCGGTCTCCACCCAATCTTCGTGTAACCGTCCAGTGCTCAACCTCTTCTTTTATTTCCTTTCAGCCTTTCCTACTTTTGTTACTAGCTCACCCATCTTATAAATACTAGGAATTCTTTTCATTTTTTCAAATCCACTCCTCTGCCTCCTATGCTCCACCACCCATGCTCCCCAAATCATATCTAATGTCTCCCACTCTTTCCCATTAAACTAAATGATTCCAACTACTTATCCTACATAAATCAGTTGCTCAATGTTGCTACCCCTTTTCAATAGGAAATGTATAAAAAATATACAATAGACTTATCAAAATAGGAAATAAAAGAGAAATCAAAGTGGAGAACAGAGGATGGTAGAAATCCAAACATTTGTTAAGTTATGGAGCCCAAAACCAACAACCCATTTACTCTGTTGAAACACACACGTGAGTGGGAAGTTTTTTTTAAAAAAAAATAACTGTAATTGTGAATGTGTGAGTTAGTGTCTTAAAAACCCAAATGAAAAAATTGGGATTTTGTACGGTGGCTTTGTTATGCTTACTGTGTTCTAAAAGAAGATAGAAAAAGTGAGGTTTTTCTTTGGGTTCTTTTTGACAAGAGAGAAGGTTTTGTCCATTGAAGAGTGAACTTTTGTAATTTCATTCTCAAAAAAAAAAAAAAAAGAACTCTTGTAAATTCTCCTAACAATTTAGTGGAACCTGCAATTGGTAGTAGAGACTAGAAGTAGCCACCATTGGGTGAACTTTTTATTATCGTTCTTGTTGCTTATAAATTTAGGTTCCTTTATCTTTATTTTTGAGCATGTCGTTTCCAAATTGTTGATTCCGTAATTTGATCTGGAGAACGAATTTGATCTTGAAAAAGGCTTGAATATATTTTTATCTAAGTTGCTGGAATTTAGATTGATTATATATTGTTGGTATTTTGACCACATTAGCCTATCAACATTAACATTGGAAAGATGTTGCGGAGGATATAACAAGAATCAGAAAATAAATGCAAACTAACGGAAAGAGGCCTGGAGAAACAACAACGAAAAAAGTAAATATATAAAAACCGAAACTAGTCAGATTGTGTGAAGGCGAACAGGAGAGAAAGAATCGGGGCGACAAATGTATATGGCTTTTGAATGGAACACTTCTTAAAAGTAGTGTGCCATTCAAAAGCCTTTTAGATGATAAAAAGATAGATGGTTCATGTGAGTTGACTTGATCCCAATCTCTTCAATGAGTTTGTTTTGGTATTTTATTGAATGGTAGTGGCTAAGTTTTAAAGCTCCCTAATATGATCCTTCGTTCCTTCTTGATCACTAGGTCAACCTATGTGGTTATCTTTTCCATTTAAGATACATAAAATTACAAATGACGAATGGAAAAGAAGACTCTTCAATTAAGCGATAATATAGAGGAAGCATCATAATCCAAAAACAAAGAGGATTTTTGTACCAAAAGCAACATTAACTACAGTATCTACCCATAGAGATACAACTGATTTTTCAATATCGGAATCCAGCCAAGTGAACCAAATAATGGCTTCAAAAAAATTATTCCATTGGTTCGTTTCCGGGTTTCTTCAAGTTGAGGTCAACTTAGGTGGTAATCTAAACGTCCCTTAATTAATTACACCCAAAAGATAAGTTAAAACATCCTCAATCCAAAATAATAATAATAATAATAATAATAATTGGGTAAATTATAAATTTGATCCCTATGGTTTGAAAAAAGTTAGAGTTTAATCCCTATGGTTTCAAAAACTAGAATTTAGTCCCCATGGTTTGAAGATAGTTAGAATTTAGTTGTTATGATTTTAAAAACTAGAATTTAGTCCCTATAGTTTGATAAAATCTAAAGATTAGTCCTTGTCGTTCGTAATCACCGTGAATTATGTATGTGAAAATTAGCTATACATGCTGAATTCATGTGTTAATTAGTTATTGACACATGAATAACTAACTTTCACGTACTCAATTCGCCAACGATTAGAAACGATAAGGACTATTTTTTAGATTTTATCAAACCATAGAGACTAAATTCTAGTTTTTAAAATCATAGGGATCAAATTCTAACTTTTTTGAAATCATACAGATTAAATTCTAGTTTTTGAAACCATAGAGACTAAATTCTTACTTTCTTGAAACCATACGGATCAAATTTATAATAATAATAATAATAGTAGTAGTAATAATAATAATAAATCCTATAGGCTGGAAGTCGTCCTTGTACCACCACTTTTGCTTTGCATCTAGTGATTAGAAGGTAACTAAGTTTGTTATGAGTCTGTGATATTAAAGAATATATAGTTCCACCTCAAAACTAATTGTCAATGAGAGGAGTAACCTATGTCTCTTTATATTGTTGTGAGATCTCCACTCTTTCTGATGTGGGATCCTTAACAGGTGAGATTGTTAGTTAGGCTGGGAAGAGACTTGATTTCTAGCAAGTCATTTTGCGATTGATAACTTATTCGAACTTTTTTTTTTTTTATAAACCCCAATCTTTTGCTAGCACTTTCTACTTTCTCTAATGAATTTGTTGATGCAAATATAAATTTGTTGAACCACTGTGTCTCTTTTCCTTGAATGTAATTTTGAATTCTGCTTTTCTAAACCACATGGCCAAGATTCCTATTCTGTATAGGGCGGTTAGCGTAGCGGTATATGAGGCCTTGCACAGTTACTACGGCATAATGATTTAGGCATCAACTAACTTTGTGCTTGAGCTTTTTGATGGTTAAGCTCCATAATGGAGCTGATAGACTTTTTACTAACCTATTTAGTTCTTCCAGCCATTACTATCAACGCTTTCCTTGAGATGAGATGATCATAACCATATACCAACTTACAAATTTGCTGATCCTATCGAGGAATAATATAGAAACATACATGGACCTAGTGAAGAGCCTGGAGAAATTATTCTGAAAGACTGGTAGTTTTTGTTGGGATATGAAGTAGTCTAGGAAAGATTGTGTCTATATGAGTGAGGGCAATCATCTCTATTGATATGATACCTTTTAGGTGAAACCAAAAACAAAGTCATGAGGGCTTATGTTCAAAGTGGGCAATATTATACGAATGTCGAGGGTTGTTGTCCTTAACAAGTGCTATTAGAGTCATGCCTCTTACTTAACTACGTTGGTAGAATTCTCTGGTTCTGTAGTCAAGAGCTCTATCAGGCGTGTTTTGTGCTCTGAAGAAGAAGAGTTGCCTAGATATGAGCTAGACAAATAGATGGGTATTTGAGGTGAGGTTCAATCTTTGTTTAAGGCAAGAATTGAATACTCAAGTGTTGAATATAGAAAACGAGCCCAAAGAGAAGCTCGATGGTACTTTGTTCGAGGAGAAGATTGTTGAGATGCAAACAATCATGAATATATGAGTGAGGACAACTATCTTCATTTGTATGAAGACTTTTAAGTGAAACCAAAACCATAGTCATGAGAACTTCTGTCGTCGCAATATTGGAGATATTCACTTTGTCCCACATTGAAAAGATGAGGAGTTTTAACATCTTGATAAGATATATGAGTTGCTCCTCTTATTACCAAATTGTTTTTTAATAGGAACTGCATGTTATAGCGCTTAAAATTTAAGTAGGTATTTGATCTAAAAAATTCAGATCCAACAAGTGAGTAAGCCTACACGGGTACATGGAGGTAGTCTTCTTTTAAAGATTAAACGTAGGAGAATATAATACCAAGTCCTTAACAATTTTATACAGGTAAATGCAGGAGAAACAAAAATACATTGATTTTATCGTGCATCCAAAGATGCCACGGTGTGAAGGTCACATTGAATAATGTATTCTATACAGTAAGAGTCAAGATACTCTCTATTTGTGGTTATATCATATTCATAGCTAGAAGTTTCCATTTGATTAAAAAAAGATATATAATGAAAAGCGAGGTAGTCAAACCATTGGATGATGCAAGTCCACGCAATACCAAGTCTTAGTTTATGGTTGTCAACCGCAATATTTGTTTCTCTTTTTAGTTAGGGTTTGTAAACCCCATACATTTACTAGATGCATCGCTCACGTGGTTTCTTATCGTTCTCTTGAAATAGGCTTATGTCTTGGTTGGAGTGATTCTTTTCTGACTTTCATATTTTATTGATTTTCATTTTTACCCTCTTCCTTTTCCCTGCATCTCGAGGGCACACTAAAATGACGAACCTAGTGACGCTTGTGATGTAAAGATATTTAAGCTTCGGATATTTTGTTGATTAGTTTGGTCACGGAGTTCGTCATCTCAATTTTCTTCACTATCTTTGCTTTCCCTTCATTATTTTGGGTCTTTTTAGTATATCAACCTTACTCTATCATATAGTACATTCATGAGTTACAGTTTTTTTGCTATAATATTCATGGGTAGAACTGCCTAATCTTATAATATTTGGTTGTCAAGAAAATCTACACAAAATTAATTCTTAGGTAGGTGACTATTATGAATTAAACCCGATTACTTTTTTTTAGAACCTCTAAGGTTATTGTTGGGAATACAAACAAAAAGGTGTAGTAATCCCACATTCGTTAAATAGAGAGTAAATTTTGGGTTTATAAGAAATTACAAACATCTTCATTGGTACAAGACCTTTTGGATGAAACCAAAAGCAAAGTCATAATGGTTTATGCCCAAAGTGGACAATATCATACCAATGTGGAGATCTTGCTAGGTTTGTCGTCCTTTATCAGTTTTTTTTTTTTTTTGGTTTATTAGAAACTAAAACTTTTTCAATAATAAAGTGAAAGTGTTACATAGAAACCTATCAAAGTATCGATAAGGGTCAATTAATGAACCAATAAAAACAAGCCTGAAAGTGTATGATATAATGAAACGAGAGATGGATGGGTTTGTAGGTCAATGTCGATATAGCCAAGAAATGTCTTAAAAATGATACGAGAACCGATTCGAGAAAACAACTGAAATGAGAGGAGATGATATACACTAGACCCATTCAGTAGTAAAAAAACGAGGACCAATTCATGATGGTTTTGAGCCAAAGTTAATGGTATAGACAAAAAAAAAAAAACCGAGGAGGTGAGAATTCAAATATTAAACCTGATGACTTATTTGGGTGTTAAATATTTTATTGTAAGATTTATATTGGGCAAAGCTGTGGTTATTTCTGTTAAAAGTGAGTACGAAGTACGAAGGCTTTTTAATTGTTGAGGGTATTGTGGACCCTAATAGCGACACGACAGAACGTTTTGAAGAAAGTATGTAAACAGTAAGCAGGACTGTGCTGAAGATTTTTTTAAAGGCTCTTGGTCATTGGTATTGACAAAGGGTAATTAAAAGTATGAAGTTAAGAAGAAAAACTTGTGGCTGGAATCCAAAAGGGTGAGTTTTACTTTCCCTTTTTGTTGAAAAGAACGTGGAGAGAGATGGCTTGGTTAAGGAGCAAAGGCTCAAACGAACCACCAGGTTAGTACGACTGCTGCTTATTATAATTATGTGATTAACTTTGTCGTGAGACGTGGCTAAAAGCTTTCGGTTTCAAATTGGATCGTATTCTATTTTATTGGAAAAATGCCTAGCGTTACTGTAGGATAGTGAGATGTGACCTGCAGGCATTAAGATTGTGTCAATTTATATTGAACCAAGATTTCAGAATAGTATATGGTGATCTCTTGGTTCGATGCTAATAGGAGAGATGGGCTCGAATGGACGGTTCGTGACTCTCATCGGTTTCCGTTTCTATCGAGCTCTTGCTCTGTCAAAGTGTTGGATATCAAAAAAGACTTATCGAGCATCGTGGCATGGTCTTGACTATTGTGTTCCCTCAATCTTTTGTCAAATTGGACTCCCTTGAGGTCATCAGAACCATAAAAATCGAAATTCAAGACTTTACAAATTCAACAATGTTGTTGCAGATATTTAGGAGAAAGCCTTGTTGATCGAAGCGGCCTCCTTCAAGCATTGCTCCATATCTTGCAATGCGGTATCTCATCTTCTTGCTCATTCTAAGCTACACGATTCTGTATCATCTTTTAGGTTGAATGTTCTTTGAGTAGGGTGTCCTAATACTACTACTTTATGACATGGGGCATTCCCAAACTTTTAGAATTTATTAGTGTTTTGTATATATACACATTTCACTCATATGGTAGGTAGCCTTCCAAATCTTGAAATTTATGGGTTTTTTTTTTCTTTTGTATGTAGAAGTGAACACCCAAGATGATTCAAATCTAGCCCGAAATCGAATTTCATGGATCCACTCCTGGTAATATGGCTTAGAAAATCAACCAATCCAAATAATATAGGCGTGGTCAATCACAGTTCACATAATATAACTAGTGTAGAATGTGAAATTCATATTTGTTTAATAGAAAGAGCTGTTTATGGAGAATGGATCGAGAAAAGGAGAACCCCACCTTCTACATTCTTTATTCTTTATTCTGTTCTGTTGTGGAGATCTATAAAGAGTTCCTTTCTTATGGCCTTTAAGATTTAGATTAGTGGATTCACAAGTAATTGGTTTCAAAATTTTATGAATTTTCCTGAAATAAATGACTTAAAGAGCAAGTCCAGGAGCTGTGTACCTGGACATATATTGGTGTGCTTTATTTACCAACCATGTTCCTAAAAGGATATCCTGTTTCTTTAAACTCAACCAGCCCAAACTAAATTTAGCACCCAAGCTTTTTGCCTTTTCTTTCTTGTTTAGCAACCCTTAGCTTATTGGTTGCACCTTGTGTCTAAGAACTATAAGAAGCTATTTTTTCCTTCATTTGTGTGGTATCAAAGTCATGCTTATTAAAACTTGATTTATTGGTGTTTGTGTAACGCCGCAGGCTCAGGATTCATACTAGAATTGATCCCGACACTCCCATACACCTCTTGGGATTTGGCCATGCTATCTACTTTCATTTAAGCACTTTGAAGAGTGAAGGTTGTTCCCAAAGATCAACCAGAGTTATTTTAACATCTTTCATTCTCACTCACATACTTGCAAGAAAAGAAAAATTTTTAAGTCGTTCAATATAGGATTGTTGATTTAAGTTAAGCACGCTGAATTTTCGAGTTCAAACGATTAAGCTATTGAAAAGATAGGAACATCCGTTCCTTTAAGCCTTTATTAACCCCCATTTGCATATTCTCAACATCTCTTTCATGATCATGATTTATTTATGTACTCCTTTAAACCTCAATCTTTACGGTTTTGTTGGTTGAGATCTCATAGATACGGTGGCTGAAACTCAACGAACTATTTTTTTATTGCAATACTAAATTCATATTGGCAGTACTTGTACAAATAAATTTAGAGGAAGCTTGATTAATTAGTAAAATATCTGCATGAAAAAAAAAAACAACAAAAATTGAAAGGTTCATAAGCCTGACCTTTTGCTTTCAATTCACACAAGACTTTAGAATGATCTTATATCTTCTTTTTATTTAAATATTTTATTATTAATTTCTAATTCTATTTTAAAATTAATTTAGATAAATTTTAATATTCAAGTGTATGAGAATCATTATTGAATAGCCTAACAATCAAGATGACCCTTTTTTAAAACCACTAAGTAATCAAGATGACCTTTTAAATAACTAAGGAGTGATGGTTTAATCTATAGTGACCACCTAAATATAAATTAATATTCTACTAATTGCAATATGTTATGTGAAAATAATTAAGATGCTTGTAAATTGACTTAAACATACGATTTTTTAAAAAAAAAAGTATATGCAATATTTATTGAGTATTTTTTTGGTACAAATTTGAAAGAGGCGATCAACAAACTCTACCTAGATGTCTAAAATAAAATCAAAATCAAATACCGACTTTCAAAATCGAACTCGTGATCGTGAAATTGAAATGAATTATTACCAAACAAGATAACCAACGACATTTTTAGTAAAAATATTCTGGTCGTCTTTCATATTTAAGCATATGAAAAACCACATAAATTCCTTTGTGTGTTTTTGCATTAAGAAGTATGTCGACACGATCAGTGGTAAATTGTGATTCCATTAGCGGCTGCTGGTTTCATGGATTGTATTATCTTTTAGACTTTATATTGTAGAAATAATATTTGTAGAGAAAGTATTAATATTGCCTAATTTAATATAGGAATTGAATATAATCAAATTGGTTTCAATGCATAGTCTGGACAATGTTAATATAATATTTTTTGTTTCCAAAAATATAAATGTTTTGGGATTAAGTAAGGGTTATTCATGCAGTTAGTAAAGAAAATGTGATAAAGAGGAAAAAGGTTAATGAGAAAGAAAATGTGGGAGATAAAGTGTGATTGAAGAAAGTGTATAGAGAAGAGAAGACAGCATTGTCCAATTATGTCAACTAAATTTGGGAGAGTAATTAATCCTCCTACAAAGTATTCATCTTGTTTATCTTTAGAATAAATGCTAGAAATCATAATTAATCCTACTAAGTATTCATTTTATCATTCTTTTTTTCTAAAAAATCACTTTTTGTTTTCAAAACTTTGTGTATGTCATTAATTTTTCAAGTATAACAAAAAAAACAAAAAACAAAAAACAAAAAAACAAAGAAAATACATGAATAGCATAATTTTGAAAAAAAAATAGTTTATAATAAAAAAAAAGGGGGTGAATGCCGTTCAATTTTTTTTTCCTTTTTGAATTACATCGAAGATGGGAAGATTCGAACTCATGACCTCATGATCTATAAGTGTACACTGATGTTATTGAGCCATTAACAATTAATTCACTTGATTGAAAGAACTATTTTCAAATATGAAAAAAATGCACAAAAATATGTTATAGATGAAATAACTTTAAAAAGTAGAATAATTAAAATTGTTTAGAAAGAGTTACCTATCTATAGCAAATTTTTTTAATGAATAGAATACTGAAATAGACATCTTTCATTCCTTCATTTAACAGATGCTAACAATCCTCTATGATATGGTATAAAGTGTTAAGTGTTCAAATAGCTTTAGATATTTCTTTAAAATACTAAATAGGTCGGTGACGCAATCAGTTATCTAGTTTTATATTAATTCATTTCCTCTAATTTCCCTCTCCCAATTTGTACTAATATATATATATATATATATATATAAAATGATTAATTGATAAATTATCGTAAAGCTAAATAATTATTTTAAACCACTCAAACAAAATACTAAAACTATATTAGAAAACAATATAAAAATCCAAAATTAAATTTTTTTTAAAAAAATACATACTTCAAGATGGACTGTACTTCGAGAAATTTCATTGGCTCGAATATTTTTGGCATTTCCATATGTGGAAATATTTAATTTTCCAGGTCAGAAAATTGTTGCTCCATGAACCATGAGAATGGACTCTTTAGGATTTCTTAGAAAAATGGTCGACAATGTAATATCTCAATTTCTCGGAAAAAGATGCCCAACCTCGTCCATTTCCAACTTTGATTTTTTTTTTTTTTTTTTTACTATTGTGACCTTTTTTTAATAGATTAATGTAAAATTGGCAGAGAGGAATTGAAATAAACTGATTCCCAATTAAATATTTTTTAGTTCAACAATATTAAAAATATATGATTCAAATATTAATATACTCTTATACAAGTTGAGTTATTACTTTAGATGAATCTTATTAAATTTTTATATAGATTGAACTATTGTTCTAGTTGACAAATCTCGTTAGACTTTTACCGTGAATTAGTTATTTAAAAAAAACATAAATATGAGATGCAATGTTGTACTTTAAAAAATGTGGTGATTTGTAATTCTTTTATTTTATTGATCTTAATATTTAAAAGTATAACAAATTTTAATTAAACTTCACTTAAAAATGAAGAATATTTAAGTCATGTCCAGACATGATCTAAAATATAATTGACCACCTATGTGGTGGTATGTGAACCACATTTTACTTTATTTTGAATTCAAAAGTTTAAAAAGAAAATTGAAATAAAGTAAAATATGATGTAGTCCATATTTGAGTATTTAAGTGGACATTATATTTTAGATCATGCCCGACCATACTTCAATATTTCTCCTTAAAAAAGCAGTTTTTTTCTTTACCATCCATGAATGGTTTAACTTCAAAAGCAGAAAAAGAATGCATAAAAATAATATTTGTTTAGGCCGTGAAACTACTTTTGATTAAAAAAAATATATAGAACTTAGTGTAAAATTATTTTTTTTTAATATAATATAGTCGAAATAATTGACTTCTGTCACAGATAGAGAAGGATAAATTCATGAACCATTCCAAGTTGCTCCATGCCAGCCATATCTATAGCCATGCTAAAAGTTCTTTTGCCTGAGTTTTAAGAATATGTAACTATATAAATTTTATACTTCGTGTATAATTTTAAATATTCATGGGTTTGAAAAAAAATATATAAATATTCATGAATAAAGTCTCATTTTGATAGAAAGAATTTGTAGTCTAGTGGTTTCATTATTTATTGTTAATCCAGTTCAATATCACGGTCATGGGTTCGATCTTAAAAATTGATATTTGGCTTTCATATTATTTGAGAACAATAATGCCTGCAAGATTTGTTGGTCTTGACTTTGATACCACTTGTTCTGAACACTTTTGATATAAGTTTTTTGGTTTCAACCGAGTAAAACTAATAGACTTTAATCAAGTAAAATCGATTGATATCAATCTAAATGAAATTGATCGAAAACAATAAAAAGTTTGAAACATTTTGTTATGGATGAAATATTTTTAAAAAATCTCGAATTTGATAACTACAACAAATCTCCTAAAATGTTCTCTTTAACTTTGTTTGCAGTGTTAGATAGAGGTTTTTCATAAACTCGATCATGAACATTGTAATGAAATTTATTAATCATATCAAAGTTTTTATTAGTAAAGGAGGCCAAAAAGAAGTAAAAGGAAAGATTTTAAGCATTATTCAATAATTTGATTCTATATTTATTTTGCTATCTTTTACTCATTAAAATTTCCGATCATTGATAAAATAACTAGAGTTCGATATTTGCATCAACGAAAGTTGATCATTGGCTGTTTATATTGATATACTTATTTGCATGTGGTTTTATTCATGTATCATTGTCATAGTGCAACCAATGTTTAATTACATTGGTTAGACAAAGAAAACATAATGGGTATAATGGGTATATTGTTTTTATTGATATTATATTTTTTGGGTGGGTTAAGCTTAAATAAAGTCATGTTGACTTATGACAAAAATGGCCAATATCATACGAGCGTAGATATATATATGGGAAGATTACTCTTTATTTCTATTAATTTGTATTAGAGTCATGACTGACTTGATAATGCAGGTAGAATCCTCGGATGTCGAATAAAGAAGGCGAGTCTCGAAAGGTTACGTTCAATGGGAGAATTGTAGAGAGTATAACCAAAGTTCCACATTAGCTAGATAAGGAGAAATGATAGATATATAAGTGAGAGACTATATTTTTGTTGACATGAAGCTTTTTTTTTGGTTAAAACAAAAATGAAGTCCTAGTGATTTATATTCAAAACAGACAATATCATACCAATGTAGAATGTCCCTAAAAGTGATCTTCTTAGCCAACAAGAGTCAAGCCAACTAACCTGATTTATAAGTTGATAACCAAGAGGTTACGAGTCAAATCTTCTCACTCATAAATTGTTGAATTCTTCAAAGAAATCATGCCTCATACTTCCCAATGTAAATGAAACTCTTGAGTGTCGAATAAAGAAAGTGAGCCCTCATAAAAGTTAAGTGTCAGGAGAAATATTGTTGGGAATGCTCGAGTAGATACTATCTCTATTGGTATATGTGAGACCTTTAAGCCAAAACCAAAAATATAGTCACAACAAATTACATCCAAAAATTGACATTATCATATCAATATAAAGATATTGAAGAGTCGTTCCTCAAAATACCAAACGCGTCAATAATGAATGGATCAATCTATAGTTACCACTTATTTCCAACGCATTTCCTTAAAATCTAAATGTTGTAGAGTTCAACTGACCCGAACACTCACAAATTGTTTTTTAATATTCTTGGAAGTTGCATTTTATTTATCATTGGTGAGTGAACAATGAGGTTGAATAGTGAATCCCAAACTCGTGTAGTTATAATTTACCATTAGATTAAAGAGTTATATATATATATATGGGGATCAACACTCCACCTTTTTCTACTTAGCAGTTGTCTTAGGATTTGCATCTCAACATAATATCCAACGGACAAAACTTTGACACAGTCAGCTGTTTAGAAAAAGGATGTTCCAGAATTTTTAACCCGCAGAATCCTCCTTTTTGTAGTCTTATTAAATTACAGCAATTTAAATTTATTCAAATTTTTATACAGAATGTTTTTCATGCTACCTAGTTGGTGTATAAAGAGGAAGAATCCAGCACATTAACTTTCATGAAGCAGAACAAGAAGATTTATTTACACTACTGGGAACTTGAAAAACCATCATCATCATCATCATCATAACTTGCTGTGATTTACAAAACTTGGCTTGAATTTTTCATCCCAATACACTTGCCTCATTGCCTTTTTAAGATCTGCCTCTCAACTTCTAAGTTTGGCACTTATCTTTCAAGTTTTGCTGTTAGTTGAAGATGAAGGTGAGAAAACTTGGTTTTCTTAGCTCAAAACTTTTAACTTTCATATTGTGTATAGTACTGTAGTTTGATGTTTGTGTTTCTTCAATGCAGTTCTTCAGCTGGATGCAGACTAAACTAAATGGAAGACAGGAGAAGAAAATCCCGGACTCGTTCTCGACTTCTCGTAAGATTCTTCTCTTTTTTGCTTGTTGAGAATCTCACATTAGAAATGTTATGAAAAACGAAATCAACGGTCGAGAAGAAAAACGCAGAGGAGAGAACTGTTTTATTTAGGAGATGAGAAAACAAGCGTTTGGTCAAAAACAACGTTTCCCGACTGAGTAATCGTGGGGCAATATAGTTCAAAGACATATCTCAACAAAAAAGATGAGAGATCTAATAACAAATGCATGGGCTACTCCCTCATTGTTTATTGGTTTTAAGATGAAATCTAATGCTTATCTAATGTGGCCATATAACTCAAACGGGTATAAGAAAATGGGATCCGATCCAAGAATGGTGACTCTATGTTTATCTAAACATTAAAAATGGTGATTCTCTGTTTTCAAGCAGAAGTTGTATGGATTAGTTGTTTAAGGGTCTAAACTAGATTTAGTAAAATGGGTTTTGGTTGGATCCAAAATTTAGTTGGCTTAATCAAGATCCCAATGCAAACAAGGACATGATTCAAAAAGTTAACCTGATTCACCAACCTCAAGACACGACTTGGGTCCATGTGCCTAGCTCAAATTTTACCATTGTTTTACATTTTCTGTTTTGTCAACTAGTAATCAGATCCCATGACTTAAAAAAAAACAATAATTTATACATTTTCACTTGTGGGTGTTTGAAATGGTGTATTTATTTATTTACATATCCAATTTTTACAGTGCATAAAAAACAAGAATCTCGTGAAGAGTTCAGCGATTGGCC
The DNA here is from genome assembly GCA_037833695.1 of Sechiopsis laciniata. Taxonomy (NCBI): domain Eukaryota; kingdom Viridiplantae; phylum Streptophyta; class Magnoliopsida; order Cucurbitales; family Cucurbitaceae; genus Sechiopsis; species Sechiopsis laciniata. The sequence continues at coordinate 6,523,636 of JBBMKA010000002.1, read as the reverse complement.
ACAAGGGTTGCTAGCAATTGGAACTTTTGGCAACAATGAGATTAAAGATGACATACAAGAGGAAGATCCATCTTCTTCAGAAGAGATACAAGATTTCTCTCCTGAAGAAGTTGGTAAGTTACAGAAAGAATTGACAAAGCTTTTATCTCAAAAACCGAACCCCGAAAAGGCGGTAGCGGATCTTCCGTTGGACAGATTTCTCAACTGTCCCTCAAGCTTGGAGGTTGACAGAAGAATCAGCAATCCACTTTGCAGTGATTCTGATGACAAGGATGAAGATATTGAAAGAACCATCAGTCTTATAATTGGTAAATGTAAAGACATTTGCGCCGATAGTAAGAAGAAGGCGATCGGGAAGAAATCGGTGTCGTTTCTGCTGAAGAAGTTGTTTGTTTGTAGAAATGGCTTCACTCCTATACCACCACCAAGTTTGAGAGATCCTCTACCAGAGTCAAGAATGGAAAAGGTACATATACATACATGTCAAAACCAACTAAAAATGCTTATTCATTTATGTTATGAAAATCATAATCAAGTAAACAAAGAAAAATGCAAGACTAAACATAACGATTTACATGGTTCACTAATGATGTGTTAGCTACATCCACGAGCAAAGGCTAGAACTGTTTTATTAGTAGATTAGAATACAAAACATTTGGTCAAATCGTAGCTAGAATTTTAAGAGAGTTTATACAGTGAACTCTCATAAAACCATATTACAATTACATATTTCGACTAGGTTTCTCCCTGCCTGCTGACCGAGCATCGAGACCTGCGACTAAGTAATCGTAGGGCAACATAGTTCAAAGGCATATTTCAACAATTTACACTGCATAATTTCAGCTTTTGGATCTGATGTTCTTCCCATTTCAATGACAGCTTTTGAGAACCATTCTCCAAAAGAAGATCTCCCAACAAAACGCCTCTCGATCATCGTCGTCTTTGAAGCGGTACATCCAGGAAAAACCGTCAGCAAAAAACATAAATGATGGAGAAGAACAGAAAAATGCTAAAGATGGATCCAAATGGGTGAAAACTGATTCTGAGTGTAAGTTCATAACTTTTATAACTACATAAAATCCATTCTAAACATCACAAAACTTAAGGTTTCTAACAAGTCCTTGCTTTGCAAATTGCAGATATTGTTCTTGAGATATAACTCCATCTCCTTGCCTTTGATTTGAAATGGATCGAACGGTTGAGATGCTGTTCATCACAGCAAAGTATAGATCTGATTGACGGTGCTGATCACTTTTTTTCATGGTTGTATGTTATGAAAACAGTGCAACTCATGTTTATGATGCATTCTCAAGAGAGATTCTTTGATGACAGGGCTATACATTAATTTTTCACTTTGTTTTTTACTACATACTTTTTTTTCTTCTTCTTCTTTTATGTTGGAGTCTCACTTTGTAAGATATTTGAGGCAAAATGACATTTTGTATTGTTATAAAGTTACCATGACATTGTTGTTGGCCTCTCTGTTTTCCTACTATTTTTTACTTACTTGGCTTATTGGCTAATTTTGGTTGAATTTTGATCTCGTATGTCATATGAGCTTGGTTGATGATCTCAAGGGTAGCCATGGTAATAGAGGTTTGGAGTTTTCCATGTATACTCTTTTAGAAGTCTTAATTTCCATAAATGTATACCTAATGGAAGTTTATTGCAAATACATGACAATTATCATTGAATTAAGGTTTGGTTAAAAAAAAAACTTTCTAATCATATAATTGTGAAGATTTACTTTTTTGGAAAAGTATCTTATTAATCACAAGTTTTGATTAAAAAATATGTTATAAAATTAAACATCTTTTTACATATTTCAATAATTCTCAATTTTAATCTTTTTGTAATTACTGAGTGTACTTTTTTTTGTTTTTTTTTTTTATAAGTAAAATACATGTCAAAACTAAAATAATCGCATCATCAATCTTTTAGAATTTAGAGCTAGCCTAGTCATTATACTAGTCATCATTTTGTTGCGGTACTAAAGATTTTGTTATCTTAAGAATTAAAATTGAACATTATTAAAGTATTAGGAATTAAAATATTTGATTTTGATACATAAGAACTAAATAGAAACTTCATCCAGGCATGTTTGGATTTGGGGAAGTTGAGTAGAAATGGAAGAATTGAGTGGTTTGAATGTGGTATTTGAGTGAGTAGTTGAAGGAGAATCATGTTTAAATAAGGTTTTTGTCGGAGAGATTGAAAGAAAACATTGTAAAAGTTGTTTGGAAGAGGAGTAGTAGGAAAAAAAAATATTTTGAGACGAGTGAGTAGAGAAACTTTGTTTCTATAATGTTGTTTAAAGGAGAGGTTGGATTGAGGGGCAGTAATGTAAGGTTGGAAGAAGTTTTTTCTATCTTAAACAAACATGTATAAATTTTATCCTCATGTTCCTTTCCACAACTTTCCATTATCCATGCACACGTTTGGGACTTTTTCTTTTTTTGGGGGGAAAATTGCATAAACTGCCTATGAACTATAATTTTTGTAACAAGTAAACAGTTAAACTTTCAATTTGATCAATTACTTTCCTTAGAGTTTGTTAAGTGTTACAATTAATCTTTTATATTTAATTGAGAGATTCTCATATGTGGGGATAAATTTGTCATATCATTTTTATTATAATCCCCACAATTGTGAGAATCTCTTAACTCAATATAAAAAATTAATTACATCACTTATCAAATTTTAGGAAAGTCTCGAAAGAGTGGTGTAGTGGTTGAAGATCTTTGAAAGTGTGTTCCCCTCTAGGTCTAGGGTTCGAAGTCAAAACTTTATTTAAACGTAAATTTAAAGGAAGAGTTAATAAAAACTCGATTAAAAATAAATTTTCGAAAAAGAATTTGTAAATCCTCCATCTAAATTCTCCTTAAATATGACATACAAACCCCCTCTAAAGCCCTAGTAGCAAAAGTGGAATCTAAAATTCTATGTACAACCGAAAACCAAATCCAGATCAACGCTGCAGCTGGTGGTTCAAGCCCTAACTTGTTCTGTTTCTTTTTTCTTTCAATTCTTCATTCTCTCTATTCAAATTGGATCTGAGCGCTTCTTTACCGCTTTCGATTCGTTAATTTGTGTTCGCATTTGTTTAAAATCTTTATCAGACCGAAAACTGCGTCCTTGAATCGCCAGTTTTCAGTTTCGAGGAAGTTTCTGAATCTTGGAGACAGTCCTGGAGGAAATTCTCCAAGGATTTTGAGGGATTCGTTGAGGTTTGGTCGGGAATCTGGGCAGCCAATGCTATTAGTTTCGTTTCGAGTTCAAAGAATTTTTCGGTGATTAGGGTTCGCCGATGTCTTGGGCTAGCGCGGAAGATATTTACCTTTCAACTTCTCTCGCCAATTACCTTGACAGTATGTTGCTTCTCTTTTTTATGCTTCAGTTTTGATTTTCTTTATTCGAAGTTTAATGCAACTGGGTTCATGGGGTTTGCCTATTTTGTGTTGTATTTGTCTCTTGATCATCATGGGTTTTGGTATCAAATTGTTATTTTACTCCAACTCTTTGATTTGGAATGCTTTTTTACTTGATTGTTGTTTTCCATAGAGTAATGATGTAACCTTGTGGATTGGCATAATACTCGTCTGTTGACTGGTTGTTAATTGGATATGGAATTCATTATTGAATTGTTAAAGATAGGCGTTCTTAAGTTATTAAGAGCACTATAGAGTGACTTGCTCTTTGTGTACCTAGATTTGTGGCTTCTCCAACGTGTCACCAAGTTTGGTGAAATGCATGAATGGGGATCAACTTAACTTTTTTGGTGAACATTGGTAATGTAAAAGACGATATTTGACTCGAGTGCACTTTTAAGAGATTTTAGTAAAAAAAGAAACGTTTTTTATTTGGTGAGTGTCTTTAGTTCCCTCTTCTTTTGAAGAGACAATGGATAAGTTCATAAGAAGAGTACATCTTCATGTTGTTTTATATTCGTGAGTGTCCAAGCTAGCTTAAATGTATCTTGACAATTCTCACAGAACAGACTGTCTGACCTTATAACATTTGGTTGTCAAGGTAGCTGGTAAAAAATTAATTCTCAGGTAGGTGACCACTATAAATTGAACTCACAACATTGTTGTTCCCCAAGGCACTCATGATACTAGTCCAACCTATGATCAACCCATTATGAAATTCTACTTAAGAAATATAAAAATTAGTTTTTTCACCTAGATATTCTAGATATGACCCAAGTGATACCTCTTTGAATGAGCTTGCCATGGTCAACTATAGTTGACTTATCTTTTCACCTTGCCTATCACCATATGCAATTGTCTAGCTCTACCTTAAAAATATTTGTGTCAACTTTGATTTGACATGATCAAATAGGAAAGATAGGAAAGTTTTATGGGATAGTTGATAATTTACCCTTTCGGTCAATAAGCTAGGGATCATCAAACCACCCGTATTTTAGTATTAGAAGTAGTGCAACAATCAGCATTGATGTTCCTGTGTTACAAATGCTGAAAGGCTTCTGTACAGCTATATCTACCTTCTAAATTATTTTTTGGTTTTTTTTTTGGATAAGAGACAATTTCATTAATAGATGAAATTACAATATAGAGATATATATTACTAAAGATCAAAT